>JAHBMJ010003547.1:0-10174 GCA_018398765.1 Chromera velia | reverse complement strand
TGTACTCTCTGAGCAACAGCTGTCGTCTCGTCTCATCTTTGTCTCATTACGGCTGTTGCTTTGCAATTCTCGCGTGATCTTTCATCATTTGACTCACCTTCTTTTTTGGCAGGCTCGTTGACCTGTTTCTGTTGTGGCCTATCAGCTGTTTGTTGTTGTCAAGGCAGCAGAAGTTCTCTCCTCGCCCTCTGGGCGCTGCACTCACAGAATAGGGGGAAAGGGGCAATAAAAAATTTTTTGAGTCGAAGTCCTTAGATTTGCTCTCATATACTTCCTTCGTCAGGCGGTACTTAGCAGCACCTGAGTAGGTCACTGACCGTCACTTGAGATCCAGACTGGGTGCTCTCTATGTGCCAAGTCTGCTTTTCTATATGTCAGGAGGTCTGAGATCTTCTCAGATACACTCACGGTCGTCTCGACCTCAAACACTTTCAATTTTTCTTTAGAAAGAGAGATGCAGGTCACCTACGTTCTCAGAGCCCGTCAGTCATCTTGACTTATGGGAAGAGTTCCCCGAAACCGATCGTCCGTTTCGGTTTTCAAAACTATCATTTCCCTTTCTTTCTTTTCTTTCTCTACTTTTCTGTCGTTTAGTATTGATTCGTTTCATCTTTTTCATCTTGTATGTGGCGCCGCCGGCCGTTTGAACGCGTAGCCCCGGTCCATGTATTCCCTTTGCTTTCCATACAAGCTAGTGCGTACGCGCGCTTTGCGTGCAGAGGTGAGTGAGTTTGGCAGTGCATGTGTGCATGAGATGCTGTTGATTGATTGTGCCGTATTTTTTGAAGAGAGACGCACTATACCAAACTCATTATAATTTTGACTGATCTCGTGTTAATAATATATTTTTATTCTATGGCCACGGCTTTATATATTGTTAGGCCTCTCAGTTTGGTCCGCGCCGGATTAAAAATATTAATTGGATAAACTGAAATTTTGGATGGGCACATGTCAAATTCGGGGATCGACGATATAATAATTTGTCGTCGTTCAATTTCATAATAGGATTATCACTTATGTTAAATATACAGTCTAAAATTCTTCAGTGCGCGATACGCGCCCGTGATCTCGTACAATCTTGTATATGCATGGAAATTTGTGCTTTAAAAATTGATTAAAATGTGATATGCAATCGTATGCTAGATCGTATGGAGTGTTCTCAAGTTCATACCTGGTTAATCCAATAGTTCACTTCTATATATCAAACTTTTCTTCTGAAAAATTAACGATCGAGTTGTCACTTAATTCCATCATGCTTCTCTTCATTGTGGTGTTGGCCTGCCGGCAGGAATAACATGCTAGTAAATCCAAGTAACGGTCCCTCATCGCCTGCTCGTCTCTTAATTCTTCATAGCATTGCCTTCCCTTCTCATTCCAAGGTTGGCAGTCTGTAGTAGGAAGAAATGGCACCGCTCTTGGTCTCAATAGGAGAGCAAGGGAAGATCAAGTTTAGAGGAACAATGTGAATGTGTAAGTAAGAATCGATGCTGTCACAGGACCCTCCACTTCGCTCTCAAACTATATGCAGAGAAAGTTCACTTCACCGTCTCCATTTCACTTCTTACTGGTCGAAAAGTAGCAAGGGGGCAGAGCTGTAACACTGAAGGAAAGGAAGCAGGTGTCCCGGGTCTGAAAGACGAGAACCAAAGAGATGAAGAAGATCGGATAGGCAGATATGCACCCATCAGATCTGATTGTAGAGAGCATTTGGAGAGAGGTGGATAGCAGACATTCTCTAAAGAGACCAAAATACTACGACCAAATCCTTTCCTTCAGGGCCCCCCGAACGAAACCATGGTTACGCCAATCTCTTTTCTCTCCATCTGATTTAAGAAGTAAGGGTACATATGAGTTGATTAGGCTTGAAGCTGGTTCTTCAGAGCTCAATGGGGAAGAAGAGTGCTACTGGGAAAGGAATGGAAAAGGATGGAAAGGGGGAGAGTGCTTTGGAAACGAATTACAAACACTCTACATTCGGTGAGGAAGAAGCCAACACTAAAAAGAGTTGTCTTACGGTGAAACAGCTCGTTTTTACCAAATTAACCCAGATGTATAGATATTAAGGGACCTTACGAAGGGAGGGATCGAACCCAACCCCGGGCCAAAAAAAAAAAATTCAATGATCGAAGAGCAAGGGTAACAGTGGAAGGAAACGAGAGACCGAAACAGTTACTACATGCATCATGCTGATGGTGTGAGTTGGACAAGCCGAGCGATACAGACGGTGTAAATCATGGCAGATGTATGGTTGGCATTGAATCAGATAGTACATCTGCCCTTTTGCCACTCCATCCCATACTGAATGCCTTTTTCGTTTTTCTTATTTGGCCGATTCTGCTCATATTATATTGCCTAGTATATCGCTTGTGGATCGAAATTTTCTGTGGCTTCCTCTTTGCTCTGCATTCGCTTTTAAAATTAGCGCAACATTCGATTTTTCTTTAAGACCAGACAGTGTGAACCCCCAAGCTGACACATGATTCCTTCTGAGGATGCACGTGCTAATTTATTGATTAAAAGCTGTGCTTCTGGAGTGAATTGCATAGGTGGTCGTTTAGGGTGTAATATTCTTCATTTTCGTTGATTTCCGGTGTTTGACCCTTCCTGCTTGACCCTTGATGGGAGAATGGTCAAGGGGCCGGAAGGATTAGACGCTGAGGGGTCTCGATTGCAGTGAGGTCAAAACTCTCCGAGGAACGTTCGCTGCTTTGTCGATCTCAGAGTCTGGTGTTCCTTCCTCTTGTTTGGTGGCTTGACTTGTAAAACGGTCAAACGGCTCAGAGGCTAGGATGCTGTGGGTTCTCAATTGTAACGGCGTGATAAGTCTCTGGTCCCCGGATCTTCACTGCCTTGTCGATTTCAGATAATGTCTCTGATGTTCCTTCCTCTTGTTTGGTTGCTTAACTCGTAAAACAGTCAAACGGCCCAGAGGCTAGGATGCTGCATGAGGGTTCTCAATTATAACGACGCCACAAAGCCTTCCAAGAGAGTTGACGCTGTGATGATGGACGAACATGCAATATTAAATTGCATGCAGTAGTATTCTTAGGTTCACACCTTAGGCTAGTCAATCTAGTAATTGACGTCTTTTGAACTTTTCTTCTGAAAAATTACTGGTCGAGATGTCACTTAATTTTATAAGGCTTCCCTCAATTATTGTGGCCTGCCTGTAGAAACAACATGCTCATGGCTCGAGAATACAAGCAACGGTCCCTTGCCGCCTGCTCCGAGTCATCTCTTCCTTATGCTTCCCCTCCTCATTCCAAGGTTGCGGCAATCTAGCTACAGTTTGATGATCCATGCGCCTTCATCTGATCAAATGACACTTTTTGTCTTCTTTCTACGCACTTTTGGATGCTTGTTGCTTTGGCACGCAATTGTTTGGCATACGATTTCAGTTGCTCATCTATCACATATCTGTCAAGAGTGATCGTTGTACTCTCTAGACGGTCCTAATCTTCGTGTGTGCCTCTAGTCTCTCCTTTTTCTTTCGGTTTTTTCTGTCACAGCGTGCAAAAAGGTCGGCACTTGCCGACTTTTCGGCAACTGGTGTGAAGCAGAGGTCGCAGGCGGTTTCGGGACTTATCATCAAAACAGGTCAAGCAGAATTTTGACTGGCTTCAATGTTTGAAAGTGTTTCCAAGGCATCAAGGCTTGCCTCCATTCATGTCATGTCCAGGTCTTGTTATATGCATGACTGTAGCTGCAACATAATTACTGCAAGCCGTTCAGGCTGTTTTTTACTGGCCATGGCAAAAAACACCTGCACAGCTCCACTATGACTACTACAAAAACGTTAAGTGCTCCACTGAAACACATTGTTAACTGGTCGACGGCAAGCAACAGGTCGAGTCGTGCTCCTTGGAGCTCCAACAATATCATGCTCAAGCGAGAAGGCACCCCGAAATCATTTAGAATAGGTATGAGATGTTGGTCAGGACAAAGGAGCTTCATGATGCTTCATAGGCAAAGGTGGACAAATGCAGTGTGAACAAAAAAGCGGTAGAAGAGGCGGTTGACAGGGAGAGGAAGAAAAAGTGTTGTTGCAATTAGGATCTTGAATCAACCATTACAGTCAGATAGATCGATCTTCTTTCAGATCCAAACTTCAAATACAGATTGATTAATAACTTAAAGAGTTAGATATCACTACAGCTAAGATAATGTCAAGCTCTGAAGCAGTGACGAGTTCGATTTAATAAGAAAAAAAAACAATTCTCTGACAAACTGAGATATATATTCATTTTTTTTGTGATATGCCTAGTAACATTTTTTTTAGATAGAATATGATCATATAAAGCTTCAAAACATGATTGCTAGCATGATTAGCATGTTTAGTTTCACTAGAAGGCTTAGTAGAAGCGCTAAATAGAACATCCTAGTAACTTATAGATCAAATATAATGAAGCTGCTCCAAATATTAAGTTTAGAGATGCTTTGGAGACGTTATATAATTATGAGACGTTAGAGAAAGGGACTCACATACAAATTTATTGGAGACCTCCAAAATGCTTAATGTATAGAGATCTTTAAATGTCCAAACATTTCTAACAATTTTTTGAAATGAAATATGATCAAATACTGTTCAAATACTAGGCCTAGTACTGCGCCGGCTTAAAAAAAAAATAAGCGATTTGCTAGTGAGGAGTTTTTTAATTAACTTTTTAACCTTGAACAACATTTAACAACAGTTAAATTATGTAACAGAGAAAAAACACTTGTGCAACATTTGAACAACAGTTGTTTGACTGAAAAAGAAAAAAAAAGTAAAACGCTTAAATTTAGAAAATGTTTTTTTTTTAGCCGACGCCTAGATCAAATAAAGCTAAAAATAAAGCTTAGAAGCACAATTGGCACTCTTCAAAGTTAGTTTCACTAAAATAACGTAACTTATATAGATCAAACATAAGGAAGGTGCTCCAAATATGAATTGAAATGTCAGGTTTGCATGGATATCCAAACCCATTTATGAGAGATCCAAAGCTCCAAACCATCTCTATCATATTATAGCTAGTATTATAGCGTAGTACTAGTGTGAAACATGAATGCATGGAAAATTGTATGCATAGAATAGAAACCAACTTGAAACCAAGTTGAAATAAGTTCAAAGCTTGCATGTTCGATTACGATTCAACCGTGCAAAGCTTCACGACTCATGGTTGGACACCTGTTTGGAAGTACTTGGAAGTTAGTTCTTTTTGGCAGGTCTATCCGCTCGTACGACAGCTGTGAACTTTACCTACAGTGCCATTCGACAGTCTTGCTCGGCGTTTCCCGGACCAGACTGCTTGTCACCACCAAAAGAGACTGATGCACCCACACATTGACTTGGGTCATCATAGCGTGCAAAACACTGACTTCCTTCTACAAAGCCAGAGCCGCCAGGGGGACTCCACTTCGCCCCCCGTGTGCTGAGCAGAGGGTCCGTCTGTCTCCTCAAGCAAGCACCACGAGAGAGGGAAGAGGCATTAGGGCCATTCACAGAAACAGGCCCCTCAGCTTCAGCCTGCCTGCACTCTTCGGCCGAGTCTGACGCACGCACTTGGTCCTCCATCGAACAATCCCCCTCAGCACCCGGACACTCAGACGACTCATGATGCGGGTCAACACGACGAACACCCAACTCAACGTCCCTCACCTCGCTGGCAGAAACCGATCGACCCTCAGAGGCCGCAACCGCACTCACTGACAGAGATCCAACCTCCCTCCTATGCACATTCCCAGCCTCTCCGTCTTCACCCCCAGACTCATCAGAATGAAGTTCCTTCGAAGGAGGAGAACTGTCAGTGCGGCGAAGGCATGCTTCGCTCGCGCTGTCCTTCGACCGTTGCCGCCGCCGCACTTCCCCGAGACCCACCAGGACCACCCAGACGACAGACCCCAGCCCTCCGAGGAGACCCCCGAACCACCAGGGGATCATGTTGTCGACGTCGTACAGAAAACCTGAATGAAAGGAGGAAAATTAAGGAACAAAATTCATTCATTTGTTTGCTTAACAATCCAGTCATGCATCTACTCATTAAAGTTTCGCATGTCGATACAAACGACTTCGTCAGGCCTCTTCTCAGACAGAAGAAAAACTTGACGCTTGACGACACAGAACCGCTGTACACCCTCCCACACTCGTCTGTCTCCTAGCGTCATCCCTCATTCTTGCTGCCCTATCTGTCCGCCTGAAACCGCCACACAAAGGGTTTCTTTCAACTGACTGCAGACGTACCGAAAGCGAGAGGGAAGATGACTCTGGCTGCTGCCTGTGCAGACTGCCCCAATCCAACAATCAGAGTGGTCTTCTCCTTCGTCTTAAACAACGCCAGGGTCGCAGGGACAGTGGGGATCACCACGGAGTTCCCGAGTGTGTACCCGACCCTGAAGATGATGAAGGCCACCAAGCTCTTCTTCCAAGCGAGAACCAGCAGGAGACAGAAAACACCGAAAGTCTCCCCCAACAGCCCTGTCACGTCGAGGCCAATGCGGCCTTGAAGAGGTCTGAAGACAACGAACTGCACGATGATGCCCCCCAACGCCAACCCCGCGTTAATGATGCCCAACTGAAGGACTGTGATTCCAAACGCATCCTGGAGGTGGGGACCTGTGATCACCTGCTTGCACAGAGAAAAGAAAATAAATGTAGAGTTAAGGGGCGGAGTGTGACGCGGAAAAGAGCCGGGTGTATGGAAAAATTCTGACACTGACTGAAGGGTCGCTTGCAATTTCTCTCTCTCTCTCTCTCTCTCTCTCTCTCTCTCTTTGTCTCCTTCTCTCCTCTCCCTCTCCCTCTCCCTCTCTCTCTCTCTCTCTTTCTGTCTATCTCCCCACATACACATTTACGCCCACAAATAGCATGAACACGCACACTCGCACTCTGAAGACCAAGAAATAGAGAGGAGAATCTTCGAGACCGCGGCCACAGTGACATACATCAAATCACGCGGCGAGGTAGGCACACAGGCAGGCGGACAGGCAAACGCACCCACGAACTCAGTGACTGACACTAGGGCTAGCAAGTGACCCGCCGTGGAAGAACATCGCAAAGGCAATCAGGAGGATGTACGCCCATCTCGGCTTTTCAATTGCCCTTGGGGACTGGGGCTGTTTCTCGAGTGTCGTTTCCTTGCCGACGGCCCCCTTCTGGGTGTCGCTCGAGGAATGAACCTCAGAAGCAAACGGAGGGGCAGAGGCTGAGTGCCGAGCTGTTTGTGAGGTCGCCTTTGTGGGACAGGAAACAGCAGAATCTGCTCTGGGACCGAAAGTCACAGGATGCACAGTCACAGATTGCCGGGGTGGAACAACACAATCCCACTCAAGGCCGCAGTCCTCTTCCTCCTCTTCCTCTTCTTCCTCTTCTTCTCTGACACAATTTCCGCACTCCATATCTTTCTCATGCGCGTCCGCAATCACGCCTGCAACTCCACTTGCAGCACCGCTTCCATCATCACACACATTGTGACCGAAGTCACGAAAGAAGAGCAACAATGCAAAGAAGGTGAGGGCAGCCAGGCCGGTGGCAAACCAGTAAGGAGCAAGAAGATCTAAACTTCCAAGAGCCCCGGAAAGTGCGGGCCCAGTGAGGTACCCCGCAGCAAAAAGGGCCCCGGCCCACCCCATGTACTTTGGGTTCTCTTCCTTCGATGACACCTTCGCGATATACCCGAGGACCACGGGGGGGACCCCGGCAAAAAGTCCCGTGAAAGCTGCAAGTACGAAAGATCGAAGATAATTTACGAGGGAGGCTCCTTCAGACGAGCTTCAAGTTGCTTAGGGACGAAGAGATGAGACACGAATGCAGAAATGGGGGGCCCCAGAAAGAGAGGCAGGCTCGTATAACATTGCTTTTTTTTGTTCTCTCGACGGAAAGACGCCCCCGCTCTCTCTCTTCAATCACGAGAGGGAGGAACCCACCTCTGGCTGCCGTCATCGTCGGCATGTTCCAGGAGAGCCCACACGCAACGTTCCCGATCTGCACACGCACACACACACACACACGCACACACACGCACGCACACACACACACACACACACACACACACACACACACACACACACACACACACACACACACACACACACACACACACACACACACACACAGAGAGAGAGAGAGAGAGACACGCACACACACACAACGCAGGTACTTGTCTGCAAGGGGGCGGGGAGAGTGGGGATTTGGCCTAACTCGATCACCCAGCATTGAAGGCAAAGAGGCCAACAGCCTGTGAGAGAGGTACTTCAACTCACAGGTAGGCATGCAGGTGTACAGGGAAACACGCAAGGCAGAGAAAGAGGCAGGGATACAGCTTGAACAGAAGGATAGACCCGAAAAGGTCTGGGGAGACAGGGCATTAAAGGGAGAGAGGAGACGGAAGACCAGAAGTTCCTGAAGAGAGAGACAGGTTCAGTCAACTCACCGCCGTCCCGACAAACGCAACCAACAGAGCAAGTCGTGTGCCCTTCCAGTCCGCCAGGCGAGAAAACATGATGTTGCTCAGCACCTGCAACGCACAGCAATAGATGGGGATACATAAGCATTGGAAAGGACATGTGCATAGGGTGATTCTACCGGAAGAAATGACCGAAGAGTAGTCACACACATAGTAAAGCATCGGACGGACCTGTGCGAGCGCATACCCTGCAGGAGGGACGCCGTTCCAGAAAGCGTCGGCGTGCCACTTCTTGACAAGATACGGGAGGATCGGCCAGCCTGCACACGAGAATGAATGCAAAAGCAACGGACGTAGATGAGGCCACTGCATTGACATAGACACAAATGCAATCGTGTTCTGCAAGTTTGACGGTGGACACTCTTCAAGTCCGGTGGAGGTAGAGGCATCAGAGGGTGAAGTGCAGAGGGGCTGTGCGGTCTCTGTCGCAAAGGAGAATCCTTCGAGACATTGCAGGACAACGTGTAAGAGGGAATGAGCAACTGACTGAGTGAAATGTGCACCACGTCGACAAAGTAGGCCACGAGGGCCAGGTAAAGAGAGATTCTGCATTCCTTTCGCATCGTCAATGGTAGGACGAAACTCGACTGAAGGCAAGAACAAAAGGTTTGTTACTCCGGATCGTCCAGACTCTTCTGTCTCGTTCGAACAACACAAATCACAAAACTTTTGATACAGGAGACCGGAAAGAAATAACTCCCACCATACACTGAAAGAGACAAGTGATTGACGATAGGACAGGAGGCTTCGGTAACGAGGTGAAACCAGATTCACGAGAGATCGAGAGAATATGTCGCAACTACGGAGCCGTCTCATACCGTGTCGCCTTGTCTCTCTGTCTCGAAAGGATCAGTCTATGAATGAAGTCCTTCGAGCGAGTCGAGCCGTGGCGCACCCCTGACAGGACTATACGCGCGGGCACTTGGCCGGAAAATTCCGGGCCCGAGCGCCCGGGATGCGCGGCCGGGGTGATTCAATGGAATCATGGATCGTAGAGGCCCCAGCCCTGACATGAAAAAGAGCATACAAATTTCCGAAGTTGAGGAATTATAATTATAATATATTCATATTATAATTATAATTAATCGATCGCGATCGATCGATCGATTCGGGCACTGCGTGCATGAGCAAAGGCGGGGCACTCACCCGTGACCCTTCGACGCATACACATAGTAAGTCACCCCTGAGTGCAGTTATGGGCGTCACTCCCGCGGCCCTCGAGATCGGCCGGAGGTGCATGCAGTCCGGGGTGACAAGGGTAAAATTCTTTCGTCGGCGCGTCGATCAAAGAAAGACATGCATGCATGCAGTTCAAAGACTTCAACGCGAGACTTCGAGATGATGCATCCTAAAGTGTTTGCATTCTTTGAGTCCCGTTTTCTGACACCTCCCCGTCCCTCACAAAAACTTGATTGTCTGAGTTCCGCCTCCACATAAAGCACTGGGTTTGATCCTCTTCTTCTTGCGCTTTCGAGTACCAAATCTTATCGCTCTTTCGACCGATCGACAGTATCGCCTCGCTGCGTATCCACATCCTTATCAATCAACATGAGTTCCTCTTCTGATTCTTCCGCTACTGCTTTGGCCTGCGGCATGCAAGTTCTTCCATCTGACTTCTCTTCTCTGACTGCCGAAGGGAAACTTTCCGATCATCGCCAAAGCATGGGCGATGCCCTCCGCCCCACAGGCCTCTTTGAAGTGATCCCGGAAGAGGCCGTCTCCCCCTACCCCTT
>JAHBMJ010003545.1:0-10179 GCA_018398765.1 Chromera velia | reverse complement strand
ACGAAGAAAAGGAGAACGGTCCTTTCCATTAGCTGTCTCGCTGGTTTCTTTCTCAGGAGCGGCAGACAAGAGAAGAGCAGAAGCTTGAGCCCTTTCGACCATCTGGTCTCGGGCATCAAGGGAAAGAGACTGAGCCTTTTCGACCAGCTGGTCTGAGGTCTCAGCGGAACGTGAACAACAAACGGGAGCAGGAGAAAAGATTGGGGGGAGCTCTCCTACAGCTATCTGACTGTCATGTATTTCATGAAGAAGAGATTCTTCCCGACGAAGGTGAGAAGGAGAAGAGAGGGGAACTGACTCGCTCCTCTGCTGAGTAGTCTCTTTCTCTCTCTCTTTCCTCTTTCTTTCTCTTCCCCTGGTCTGCATGATGCGCAAAGAGGGAGAGAAAGGTCAATGAGGGGAATAGAAAAGTGCTGGAGGACTCCAAACTCCAGCAAAAGAAGAGAATTCAGAAGGTTGTTTTTCAACGAACTGGCGAAACCATCTAACGTTGTTTATAGGTAGAGGTGATCTAGATAATTACCTACCGTAGAGAGACGTTTCCTCTCCACACAGATAGACAGATGGACAGACAGACACTTGACACGAACTCTTAAAGGTTTATACATAGAAGGAAAGAATGTCAAACTTAGGGTGATCCATTGAACTGCTGGAAGTCTCAATTTGATCCATCGAGCTAGAAGGAAATGAATTTCGGACGGTTGAAATCCGATTGCCAAACACCGCGCGCCAGCCTTGAATCCGATTGGAGTGGTCCCGTCTGTCTGCATTACATGTAGCGCCGCGTCCCGGTCGGTCCCGGTCCCTAGAGACGTCCATACCGGAGATGGCGCCGCCCCTGCAAGTTCCCAGGCTCACTCCGCCTAAAGGTCCTAGGTGGCGGCGGCGCACGACATTTTCAGGATCCATTCAAAAAAACAAAAATTTAAAAAAAAATGTATCAATACAGAGCTATAAGGGCAGTATATACGAGATACACCTAACCAGTTGGGTGAGTGCCTCGGGAGGCCCTTTGGGAGGTCCGCAAATTTGATTGATGCACACTATCGGGGGCTTGGGCATGTCTTGTGCAGGTGCATGGGGCCACGGCAACGTGCACGAAGTATACTTTTCGGGACCGTGCGAGCATGCACTTACAACTCCGTGCGAGTTACTTGAGGGGCACGCCTGTGCGAAGTAATTCAGGTATGTGCGATCGCGGCTCCGTGCGAGTTGCTTGAGGGGCATATTTTGGAATTCGGGTAACACCGTGACAGACGGAGATAGAAGCGACCCCCCCCCCCAAAAATGAAAAAATGCGTTATGCGAGTGCGTGCGATCTCAGGCCGGGCCTCTCGGCTGATCTCAGCAGAGCTGAGCTGCCCCCCGAGGCGACACGCGGGACGCGGCGCGGCGCCACATCTTGCCACTCCGTCTACGCCCTTCTACGCCACTGCGCATTTGCCTGCATGATCCCACCGATCCTCCAGTAGATCCATCACAGTCTCAAAGCCTCGCTGTTCAAAGCGAACATCAGTCGATCATTAAGCGGGTGCAGAGTACAGGGTCATGCCTCGAAGCAGTCCTGTGACAATTTCTGTTGTACTTTTCCTTCCGTCTCGCGTGTTGTGTATCTGCTGCTCCCAGACGCGTTACTTAAGTGGTGTGTTGCCTCTCGTTCCGTAAGCAAGTCTTGTGGAGTTACTTTGTTGCTAGGCTTTGTGAAGCCGGTAGACACTGATTTCGGCCATTGCATCCCGTTCCTTGTGACTCCCGGTTCGGATCTGATGGCACACTACGCGTTTGCGCTTCACGCGACAACTCCGTGTTGCGGCTCTGAGGGCTTCTACTTCCCACCCACTCCGCGGTCAGCCAGAGGTTGAGAGAGATGAGGGATGATCTCTCTCTCTTACACACACACCCTCGCACACAGAGGGAGGGAGGGAGAGAGACAGTGAGAGAGAGAGAGAGAGAGAGAGACTCGCTCACTCACACACACATGGAAGCAAACATAAGCAAGCAAGAGTCGGGTGAGGAGAACTAGAAGGCCGCGATGGCGTGTCGCATCAGGCTTCGTTGTCAAAAAGAAGGACTGGGGTGGAAGTATGGGCTCTCTTTTACAGGCTCTGTGAGTGCCTCTTTGTGTGACCTATATGATGCATGCCTTGCGTGAAATTTTCTGTACTTTGTGTGCTATGGTGGTATCTGTCTATCTCACGCAGAGACCAAGTTGAAACACATGCAGACAGCTGGAGATTTTTGGTGCCTGCCTGACTGACTGACTGACTGACTGACCGACTCACTGACTCACTGACTCACTGACTGACCGACCGTTTGATGAGCTGCTTGGTTAAAAACACATCTGTTTGATCATTGTAAGAGAATTGAGGTTTCTTTCGTGGATGGGCAGTTCTGCTATGTTTGATCGCTTTGTTTGTCTGCAGACCATTCAATTTGGAGAAGGTGATCGGGAAAACTGGTAAGCGAGGGGTACATATGGGATCAAGACCGAAGAGAGAAATCCCGCCCCCCCTTTTTGGTCTTCTTGGCGTGTCCTGCCTTCCCAATTGATTAGATGTGATTTGGTTCGAAGACAGTGATGAAGAGATGCGCTTTGGATCAGTAGTCTTGATCCGCAGATTGGCGCAGTCAGAACGCATAACGTTCTTGTTCACAAAATCTCTCTCACGAACGGAAAAGAGAGGCATGCAGAAGTGTGAGGTCGACTGAGGACTTTTTGAGAGACTCCAATTTCCTTCTTTGTCCATTTGTTTGTTTGTCTGTCAGCCTTCTGATGGCCCTATTCTTTTCCTGATTCCGGGCGTCTTCACCCCAAGTCAGCGTTTTTTCTCGTTTAGGTTTTCTTTACCTGTTATTCCCCTGCCTGTGTACCGTTGCGGGCAGCTGAATCGATTTTGGTTCATGCATGCATGGGTATGAGAGCAGATTGGGACTCGAAGAACAGAGAAATTGACGCGCAACTTCGGAAGGTCTCCAGTCTGAACGGATTCTTTGACTGGGGCAAATCCCAGGCCGCAAAGAAGAGACGATTTCAGTCAGTCTGATTGTCATCCAAACAACCTTTCTTTCTTCTTCTGTTCACACGGTATCTGCCATTTGTTCTTTTACACCTGTGCATACACGGTCCAGTTTGACTAGACATCTGCTGTTTGTCTCAGTTTTTCTCCACCTCGTGCGCAAGCAGGCTGGAGGGTGGCAGGGCAGAAAGTCGGGACGGATGGACCATTTCAGAGAGCCTCAGATAAATGTGAGAGATGCACGCGTGCCGTCCGCCTCTCTGTCTCTCTATGTCTGTGAAACGGTAAAGGTAGAGAGAAAACGAAAGAATAGAAAGCGTACCATGGGTCTCTCTGTGTGTCTCTGCCGCCCCCACTGGTTTTGTAATTCAGTGAGGGAAAGAAGAGACAGGAAGAGGACGTATGCCCTCCACGTTTGTCAACCTGTCTACCTGCCTACGTGCCTGAATGGATGGGTTTGACAAAAGTGACGGCGGAAAAGGAGGCAAAAGAAAAGACACGAACAAGATCACACACAGTGTCTGTGTGACTGTCTGTCTGTTGTGTTCATGAAGAAAAGGCGGGAGAAGAAGAGAGATATAGTCTGTCAGAAGAAGAAACATATAGTCTGTCTGTTGTGTTCATGAAGAAAAGGAGGGAGAGAAGCCATACAGCCTGTCTGTTCTGGGAAAGAGCCCATATAGTGTGTCTGTTCTGTTCTTTTGTCTTTGCTCTTTCTTTCTTTCTTTCTTTCTTTCTTTCTTTCTTTTTTTTTTTTTCTCTCTTTTTTTTCTTTCTTTTTCGTTCTTTCTTTCTTTTCTTTCTTTCTTTCTTTCTTTCTTTCTTTTTTTTTCTTTCCTTCTCTTTCTTTCTTTTCTCTCTTCTTTCTTTCTTTCTTTCTTTGTGTCTGTTGTGTAGATGAAGAAGAGAAGGGAGAAGAAGAGACATATAGTCTGTCTCTTTGCGTGTTTGTGTGCAGGTATTTTTCGTCCTCCATGAACGAATTCTTCAAGGAGCGTCAGTACAACGACAGAGACATTATCTGGGAAGTCAGAGGGTACCTCAACGGGCCGGGCAGGGAGGGGTTGCTGCTCCATGTGTTTAATCCAGAGAAAAAAGACCCAGCACCGTCGGATTTCGCTGCGGGGGATGACAACTGCTTTCGGTGTACTGAAATTTTGGGGTTTGTAAACAGGGACGGCGACCCCAGTGCTCACGTCACAGAGGCGATTCTTGCGATGAATGAGCCTGACGTGATCATACAGATCGATCAGGACGATCCGAGGACAGACGCACTGCTCCCCTTCGCCCAAACGGTTGCGCCTAGTGCCCCTCCGCTACCAGGACCTAGTGAGGCTCCACCGGCGTATGAAGAAGACAAATAAATGGACAAATCCATCAGCTAGTCCATCAGTGAGCTAATGGCTACATTGGCTAGAGTCGCTAGGCCAATAAACAGGTTGCCAGTGGTAAAAGCTGTTAGGAAGCTCATATTTCAGCGAGTATATGAGTGCGTTCGAATTCTGGGCCAATTTCCGGTTCAAATGAATTAACTATATGACTTGATCTCAGTATCTTTCACTATATCAGTGACTTGAGACTAGACTTGAGATTTCAACCGTGACTAAGACGGTGACTTTCATATTATATTTGATTTAGTGTCTAGTTTAGTATATAATATGAATGATGCAGCCTGGTTCAATGGTTTTTGGAAGAAGTTTCGGGGCACGTTTATGCTTTAGCATAGCATAGCATAGCATATAGCATAGCATTGATGTTCCCTAGGCTAGTCCGTAGGATGTTCCGGGTTTTGCCCGTGGTCCACTACTACTGGATCAGATAGGATCAGATAAGTAAAAATAATTAAGAAATGATCCAATTTAGAGCTCGAGATATTTATAAGATAATATGGTAAGAAGCCAGCACTAGTCGTGCTCACAGTACTGCTAAGTACTAGGCTAAGTAGCAGTTTTGACACAGGGTCTACAACATTCAAAGTTCTTGTTAAATTGTCAAAGTGAATTATAATTAACTGCGAGCTAGTGATTTAGAGGTGATGGAAAATTGCTAGGAAAATTGTTATTTAATAAAGAAAAGTTACTAAATAAAATTTAAATACGCATGTTAGGCTATAAAAATACGTTGATAACAATGACATTATATTATTATAATAATGAGTCAGACGTACTCGGATGATGCCAGTGATGTTTTTTCTGGTTAGCATGAGCCTTCTTGGCTAAACGTTCTCTTTCTTTCCTGTGTTCTTGTTTGCATCCTTGAGCGCGGTTCTGATAGGTTGGTGGAGCTCAACAATCAGACCAGGGACGGAACACAGAAGCAACTCCAACCCTCCCCCCTTTACCCTGCTGTGGATCTCAACAGCACAGCGCAGAGCTTCCTTCGCTGTCTTTGTGTGCATCCCAACTGCCATTGCACACCTGATGGCGAGGGGGACTGCCACTTGATCCACAGTTCCCATGCCTACCTCCTTAGACCTACAATATTCGAGGGCTTCGATTGTGAGACGAATCACGTCACCTGTATTGTGAAGCCGTTCAAGGATGGCTGTGGCTGCTGAAAAGAACAGCCCCCACAAGTGGTGCGACGGACACAGGACCTCTCGTCCCACTCTCTCTGCAGCTTCCACTGCTCTCGCACCTTCCCTCCATTTCTGCTGACGAAACAGCGGCCGCATAGCCTCAAAGGCATCATGAGTTTTTCGTTTACGAACTTTCGCCTCAGCAGCCGACATCTTTTCCCCACACCCTTTTAACTCGCAAACAAAATCGGGGGACTCAACGTCTAAACGGACGGGGAGGAGTCTGTGGCGAGCGCAAACGGCACCCTTAGGGCAGACGAGAGCTAACTGGAGTTGGTCTAGAAGGAAAAGGGGGGAGTGGGGGGGCGATTCACACAAGTTGCATCGACAGAAAAAATTGTGACTGTCTTGAAGAGACTTGCGGCGGTAGTAACGAGACGGGTCTTCCTCAAAGTTCGTGTACAGTACTGTGAGTTCATCCCCTGCCGCCACATTCCTGCAGGCAACCAACACAATCACTGCCCCACATGCCCACCAGCAGCAGTTCGGGTGGCAGCTGTGGTTGAGAACGGAGGTCAATGGAAACAACCCCGCACCGCCCGGTTCACCGACACAATGGGTCCCCAGGCGTGTGAGACACAACCCGTGTTGGTTTCTCTGAACAACCCTCTCAATATGGTGCGCATCCACCTCTGCCAGCTTCCCTCTTTCGATCATAGAGGGAACGAGCCCACCTGACATGAGGACATCCCTCATGAGGGGAACCTCCATTGTCTCATCCGGCTGGGGATGCAGAGATGCAAGCACAGACCTCAACTCTTCTGACGATGCACTCCCCTTCTCTCTCAACAGCCGAGACACTTTCAACTGCAGAGACACGTCATTCTGCAGAGCGGCCTCCCTTCCTAGCCCAAAAGGGTGTTCCTCTTCTGCAGGGCACGCAGCTACAGCGGCCTGCTCGACCAGAATGATACTGCCCCTGGAAATACTCTCATACGCAAACATACCCCGCCCCCCCCCTGCCGCTCCTGAGCCCTTCACAAACACAGGACCAACATACGGCGTCTTCCCATCCCCCCTGAACCCCCTCTGTCTCGTTGCTTGAGACACTAGGCCAGCGAGTGCGGCGTCTGACGGACCCTTGGCCCTTACCCGACTCTCCGCTTCCTTCCGAACTGCCTGCACTCCTGCATCGCCACCCGTGAAAGACAGCGCCTCCCCCCCCCCATCAAGAGCCTCAAGGGCTCGACCTGCAGCACCCATTGCCAGGTAGGCCTGTGCTAGTCTGAAAAAAGCCTTGGGCTCATGCTGCTGCAAGAAGACTGCAGCTCTCGCGTCTGCAAGTGCGAGTCTGTTCATGTTGAGTCGGAGTGAAGCGGCCGACCGATTGTTTAGAAGTTTGACAACCAACGAGCGCGCTTCCTCGGAGGTTGGAAATTTCAGGTAAGTCTCTGTCTCTGTGTGTGCAGAGGAGAGGCTGCTACTACTGTTGGAGGGGGGGAGGAACGAAGAAGGGGGAGGGAGTCCGTGTTCGTTCATATGAATCGGCACATCCCCGACTAGCAAGAGTTTCAGACCCTCGGAGTATTCCTCCCTGGCCTTTGCATGACTACCCGCAACAAACAACTTCGACCCCTTCTCCCTCTTTGTCTCAGCTTGTTCGAGAGAGGATGCAAGGGCATGAGAGTCAGTCAGAGACTCTCTCTCACGACTGCACAGAGACTCAACAGACAGGTCCCAAACGACATCTGAAGGGTCATCTACACGCAATCCGGGCCAGCCGTCTCGAAACCGTTTGAACCACACATTCCGAATCAGAATACGCCTCCCCTTGTAATACGTCTCTCTCGTCTTCATCTCACTCTCAATCGGAAAGTTATACAGAGACAGACGGCAGACGGTCCCTTCGGCATCCCCCACGACACACGATATCGACCCCCCCTGTTTGAAACGTCGAAAGGCATCTGCTGCCAGAACGCCCTCAATAAAAACAGAGTTGCGGGGACCGTTCGTAGGTCGAAGGGAACCCAGGGACACCCGTTGCAGGAGGTGAAAGGGAAGGGTGCGGCGGAACATTGACGCTCCTGCAGTGCCTGTAACGATGCTTTCCGTCGGCACATCTGCGGGTGGAATCTCGGAGCTTTTCAGGTGGTCTTGGAGAACCTCATCGGCAGAGGGAAACCAGTTGTGACGATCTATTGCCGTCCTTTGCTGCTGCTCCTGCTCAGCAAAAAGTCCGCGCATCAACAGATTCTGCTCGAACCCATGTGCAAGACCTGCGTTCTCGCAAGAACGAAGCAGTTTTCAGAATGGCACCGCTTGATCGGATGCACGAAAGAACTTCTCATGAAAGAATGGTCGTTGAGAGCAGGCATGTCTCCTTCGTTCCTCAACGATGTCACTCACAGACTCACACGCTGACTTGCTCACTCACTCATTCGCTTACTCAGTTGCTTACTCGCCCACTCACTTACACATTGGCTCGCTGGCTCGTCCGCTCGCCCCTCGCTTTTCGCCTCCCTCCCTCCCTCCCTCCCTCCCTCCCTCACTCACTCACTCACTCACTCACTTCTTCTTCTTCTTCTTCTTCTTCTTCTTCTTCTTCTGCCATCCACATATGCACCACTTATTTCACCGACTCGTCTACTGATTTCCTCTCTCAAACACACACAATCGCTCCACTGGACACAAGAGTCACTAAACCACGATACCACTCCCGGCCTCGTATGCTCCGCCTGACTCACTCTTTCACTGGCTTGCTGAGCCCCCCAGCAAGGCACGCACCCAACTTCTCTTCTCAAGCGGGAAGTACCACAGAGGCCATTCGTGCGTCCCAATCACATTGAAAGAAGGCGTGTCCATCTTATAATTCAGCTGCCTAGCTCGACTTGCATGTATGATGAATGACCCTCTCTTGTCTGCTGACCTTGAGACATCCCTTGCATGAAGCCCTCCATCGTCCCTCCCTTCGACCCCAGGAGACCAAGCAGCTGAGCTGGATCCATGCTAGAACTTACGTGCCACAGCCACAAAAAGCAAAGGGACTCGCTCTGTGGCTTGTCTCTCAGGCACGCTTTCGCGAGAAGCATTTCAGAGCGGCTGAACGGTTGAAATACTTCAAGGACACCCACGGGTGCATGGACGTACTTCTACAAGTATCACAGCGCCAGGTCCATTTGTGTCTCGAAACTGTTTCGAAAAAGCACTGTTGGTGCCATGGTCACGGTTTCATTCTCCGAGATCGCTTTTTGTACGTCATGGTACAGCGCACCAATTCCGAGTTATCACGGAGACGGCTGTTGCGCGCGGGCCCGCGACGGCATGCAACAGGTCGATCCGCAAATGTCCGCAACACAGTCACTGACTGACCTTAATTACTGCATGTTCAGGGAGTTTGAAAACATGGAGGAAACTCAAGTGGATGGAGAAAATTATGCTCACAGAGTAGGACAGTGTGATGTCTGCGGGGCAGAGAAAAGTCTCCTGAAGACCACCTTTCCTCGCCCTCCGTTCTACTGTGTGCAACTTGAAAAGAGGCCATCGTCATATGACAGTAATAAGTGATGGGGCAACACTTGTTCGGAACAAAGAAAAAAGACGAACGGCGTATCATCGTCACTGGTCTCGTTGGCGCAGGGCAAAGCACATTCTTGAGTCGTCTGGCAAAGGAACCAAGAACCGGGAGCGTCGCTCGTCGAGAGCCGACTGATGGCTTCTTCACAGAAGAGTTAGACCTTCCCAGGCAAGGCGTGCAGTTATTGGCTTTTGATGTAGGCGGATCAATGAAGATTCGTCCCTTTCTACGGCATCTCTACGCCAAGGCCAACGGGATCATTTTCATGGTAGACAGCTCTGAGAACAAGGACAGCCACGACTTGGAACGAATCCAGCTTGCGAAAAAGGAGCTCCATGCCATTCTGAGCGAAGCCGAGTTACCTGAAGGAAACGTGCCACTTCTAGTGCTGGCCAATAAGCAAGACAAGGAAGGTGCCATGACGCTTGCAGAGGTGACGGAGCGACTTGGACTGAATACTTTGCGAAGGCGGCTCTGGTACATTCAGAAGTGCTCCGCCACAACCGGGGAAGGCATCTATGAGGGACTTGACTGGTTGGTTAAATCAGCAGCGCGCAACTAGGAAGCACCCGCTGTCCACTTATGGCGTCCTGTACTCAGGGTAGCACTCAGCTGCCTTTTTCAGTTCTGTTGACAACCTTTTTAAGAATTCACCTTTCATTGAATGGATGGATGATTTCCTCTTCGTTTTCTGCATTTGTCCTTGTTTCCTTCTTTATGTGTCTGTTGTGCTTTTTCGTCTTTGAAATTCTTGTTTTGTTCACTGTACTACGACAGTTTGGGTTGCAGGGAATCAACCATGTTGGCTGGCTGTGGATGTGTTTTTTTGCGTATCCGCATGTATGAATGAGTGAGGAGAGTTTGGGAACAAATTCGTTCCGATGGACGGGATATCGCAGCAAATTTTCATTCAAAAAAGAAACATAAAACATATGAAGTTGAATCTTAACGTGAAAATGATTCTTTGCGGATCTGAAGATCTTTTCTGCCCTCCAGCCTCATCTTTGATCTTTAGCAGCGGTATTCATTTCACTGCTCAACTGTTTCCCTTTTCCTTCTTCTTGCACACA
>JAHBMJ010003543.1:0-10199 GCA_018398765.1 Chromera velia | reverse complement strand
AGTCAACAATTGTGGAGGAAGAAGCAGACTGGCCTCTTTCCCAGCGCACAAAGAGCCGGGCCTCTTACAAGGCGCGGGTGGGAAGAATTGTCGGAAATCTAGATGGAGACTACATTGAGAAAGTCTGTGCGTCTGTATACAATCGAGCGCAGGCTATTGTGGAGGCAAAGGGGTACCGACACAAAGCAGACTGACTTTATAGAATAAAAGTGTGAATTTTCATCATTTTTTTTTTATAAGTATAAAAGTTTCACACCGACATTTCTGTTCATCCTTTTCATAAAATAATATTCAGATATGTAACTATTTGTACAAAAAGTTTGAAGGCTGTGTACACTGTAGATTTAGAGTAATAAAAAAAATTTCATTCAGTCTATACCGGTTGTCCAGTAATTGTAGCTACAAAAAATAAACAAAAAATCATGTGAGTCAGATACAAAAACTCAAAAGAAACCATGTTATTTAACTTATAGCCGGGAGTCCTAGGTCCTAGAAATCTGGCTTAGATGGTCATCAAACCTTCTAGGAAGCGAAAAAAAAAATCTAGAAAAAATGAGGTCTCCAAATGAAAAATGTGAATTTTTCACAACAGGTTCAAAAATGTTGCTTAAGCCACCCTAGTCGTACGAAGCTTTTTTTACTTTCATTCAATGCCATATGGTGGGAGATTTACTACAAAAAAAATCAGCTTCTGATGTAGCCTATTTCTTAAGCTATGATAAATCTAGTATTTGAAAGAATTACTGGACAACCGGTAGCTAGTTAACTATAGGTAAGTAACTAAGTTAGACTATGAACTTAGGTGATAATTAAGTGCTAGATTAAGTGATAAGTGATTGATTGATTGACTGATTTATTGATACCCTACTAGTAGAACATTGTCGCTTAATACAATACGTATAACATAGATAAATTAACCAAGAAAGATTCTTAGTAGCTTACTGAAAAATGAAGGTCATACGTCTAGCCATATATATATGCAGAATATTAAGACCTTATAAAGTAAAGGCCACTTCATGGATACCTAGATGGATGTGCACACTATTGGACATTAGATTACACAGATAGTGTAGGCTAAGTATAGTAGCACAGTCATAGAATTCGAATGCTGTGTAATGCTGTGTCGAAGTCGTCTCTTCTGATTCTCAGAACAGAAAGTCTGCATGACAGACTAGTATGTGATCTAGTATGTGATAGACATCTTTTCCGATTCTTCTTCGACTCAGTCGGCATAGGCATGCAAGCAGGCACAAGCAGGCAGGACACCTTATAACGCAAAACCTTGATAATATCTTTCTCCCTGGGCAAAGGCTACTCTTTGAGAAGAGGGGAAAACCTTTATCAGGGAAAGACCTGACCCATCTACCCCGGGACCCGGGTAGTACCCCTTTTCTGCTCGACCTCCTTCTTCACCCAAAAGCCCCTAAGCTTGTTTCCTTCTCCTCTAATTCACTCTTTTTTCTGTTTTTTTCCTTTCCCTTCAATCACTCAATCGATCTTTGCATACCCAGAAAAAGCCATTCACTTTGCGCCCTCCGAGTCCGAAGACCCGGAGAATGCTGCTACTTCCCTTTTGACAAGGCATTTGGGCTAGAAAGGAGGTTTGCAAGCCATTACTTTTTTACATGCTTAAGCAGCCAACACTAGAGCCAACACTGCTTAAAGGGACTCAGACTTATGCTAACCTCCTCTCTTGAAGATTTGCTAAAAGATATAATATAAAGGTTTATCCTTACTTACTTGTTTAAGTAAGCAAGGAGAGAAGCAAGGAACGATCTGAAGGCCGGGTGCATAAGCTGTGAACGGCTGTGTCGCCTCAAGCTCGGCCTAATGCTAAGTGACCAAACCTTGGCCTAACCACGGTTAAGGTCTCAGCTTTATTATTAGCACTGATCTGTTTGGTCTTTAAACTCTAAGGTCTAGTCTAAGGTGGTTCATCCCAGATTTGTTCCTACTAATCCTAGACTCAAATCAATACCACCATAGTCTGCTACCCCCCTGTCACTATCGACTCCTTGAACTGAGGCTGCAGAAGTTTGGAATAGTCTTGAACACTAGTAAAGATTGACCTAGCGCAAAACTTTGGAATAGACTTGAACTTTATAGGTGAAAAGCGCAGAACTTAGGCTGAACTTGAATCTTTAAAAAAGTTTTAGTTGATAGTGACAGGAGGGTATAGTCTACCTTGCGCAGCCATAGACTAAAGCGAAGGGGCCGCCTAGTCTTGCAAGCCTTCAAATGCCCTATAGAACGAACGTTGCGTAACAAATTTCTACATAATATGCCGGGTTAGCCAGAGCCTAAGAGGTGGCTCACCGGCTTTAACCTAACTCGATCATTCATTCATTCATTTAACCGGGGAAAGATTGGAGTGGGAATTTTACTTTAAAGTTTGGTAATACATATGAATACTTATCACATAGACTCATATATGAATGATATGAGTGTGATAGTTATAATTATTAACAACGTAAAGGTTAACCAACAAGTTTAACTTACTGTATAGTTGCAGATATGTTGCAGATCATATCTGCCTGTGTACGTATATGTATTCCTAAATAGTATAACTATAGAGTGATAATACGAGGGAGGGAATAGGCGGGAGAAAAAACTGGAACCAGAGAACTTACTGACCGATGTGAAGAAGTGAGATCGGATCACCTGATCAACAAGCGTTTCAAACTTTCAAATATGAAAGAAGAGGATCCTACCTAGCAATAGGCTAGTATTGAGTCAGGCCTGATAATCCTACTGCTTTGCTTTCTGTGAGAGTTGTTTTTCCCCCAAAAAAGTTTGATTTCTTTTTTTACGGGGCGTGGCCCCCAGTTGGCAGCCATAGGCATACATAGGCGTGTCGGGGCCGCAAAATACTGTGTTAGCTTGCGTGCGCTGCTCCTCATAACCTGCGCCGCGTTGCACAGCCATGTTACCTCTTCTGTGCGGGCTAGTGGTGCTAGCCTTCGCACAAGCGCATGCACCTCAGGTTATGAAACAGGCCCAGGCGCGCGCTATCCGCGGCTTTGGGGCTAGACATCAGAGAGAGAGGAGCGCAAGCTCTAGCTTATCTCAGCTAAGGAGTGGTTGCTTGTCTGAACCCTTTTGCAGTGAGCTGCTCCCGCGTGTACCGCGCGCTATACGAAGGCAAGCCCAGCCAAACGTATTATAATATATGGTCGACAAGGGCCCCGGCGGATATCTCTGTGTGCGCATGCCCCCTCCAGAAATTTTAAAGCGGCACGCCGGCTGCGTCGCTCTGTATTGACTTGTTTTTTCGAATTTATATATCGATCATTAATTAAGAGTGTAGGATGCATGCATGTGTAATTGATGGATGCTCACGTGATCGCAAATGAGAGGTGTCGTTTGGTTCATGGGCAGGCATTGGTCCTTAAACAGCTCCGACCTTCAGAGACTTCACTGCCTCGCAGGAGAGAGTTCCACAATTCGGAAGGAGGTTGAAAGAGACCCAAAGCAGTACAGTCACACGTCTCGGCAGGTGCTCACAGATCTGCCTGCCGTCCCTTTCCTGGATCAGCTGACCGGTCTTGGGCTCCGAGCTGGAAAGCAGACAGTGCGGAGTCAAGAAGGCTTCCTGTGTAGTAGTCAAGAACGAACGAACGAACGAACGAAGGCAGATACCGTCCCGCTCCGCAAGATGCACTGTTGCAGAAAATGCATGTACGACATCATTCAGCACAACACGTGTGTGGTGTCTATACACGGACAGACGATGCTGCACTGTTTTCAGTGTAGAGAAAGCGTAGATGATCGAATCTTCATGAAGATGCCGCCGGGGGCAATTGGATCTGATCGCCTCACTCTGTGTGACGATTGCAAGTGGACTGTCCCAGGTCCATACAAACAAGACCTACTCAAAACACAGTTGGTGAAGGTGGAGCATTCAGTGGGGCAGAGAGACACTCCGGACCTCTTAGCGTGTTTGGGACGGTGTGGAAAGCACATTCATCCCGCCTTTGTCTGGCTAGCAGCAGGGGACAAAACCAACCAAGTACCAAAGCGATGCTTCAACTGCTCTAGAGAGACGAGGACGTGCCAATTCTGTGAGGAGGGTCGAGCAGTAGTCATGGAGCGATCCGACGACAAAGCACCCGCAGAGATGAGAAGTCTCTGGCACAGTCTGATTCCCATCACCACAGTTAGGAAGATTGCGAAGGATCACGACTTCAGTGACACTCGCATGGCACTGCTCTACGCTCTTCTCAGAGAGCGTCACCGTCCCGCATCCATCCGATCCACATGGATGAGTACGAAGTATGAGCTGTCTGCAGGCAAACCCTTGCTCATCTCCAAACTCGATTCCGATAAGGTCCATCCCTCCTTCATGTGCCACGGGTGCATTATGAAGTACGTGCGCAACCCCACTTGTGTTGCCTACGTTCCGGGGGAGTGTCGGTGCGAGGATTGTTGTCGAGTGATCGCGCCAACGATCTTCATGCAGGTGAAGCAAGAGGACATGCACGGCTCCCAGTGCCTTCCCCTGTGCGATGATTGTGAGGACAAGACCCCCCTCGATGAGAGGAGAGAAATCCTCGCAACTCACGCAGTACTCACTCACATCATGCCAGATCCGAATGACGCACGCACTCGGGGGGGGTCTAGGAATCCGAACTTGAAGTATGCTTCCGGGGACATTCCCAGACTGCCCTGTGTGAAGTGTGGGGTTGCCAGAAGACTCCCCGTCTTTTCCTTCCACCGAGGGAGGGGCCGCAGTCTCCCCTCTCGGTGCGTAGCGTGTGCAGAGAACAGGATGCTCTGCTCCCACTGCGGCTGCGACGTGCAGTTGCAGATAACCTCCGACCAGGCGATCGACAGAGAGGCCCACCAGAGAACCCTCCTCGTCCAAAAGGGGGACATTCAGGGTTTCTTCTACCCAAAGAAGACAGTCACTGACAAGTGCAACGAGTACTGGAAGGATCTAGAGGGGCTCCCCCCCGACCCCGATCTCGACTCTTTTTCAATCCGACAGATTGCCCTTGCCAAATTGATGGAGGAGAGACACAGAGTTCCCCTGCAGGGTCTACAGAAAGCCGCGGGAGAC
Source organism: Chromera velia (assembly GCA_018398765.1). Lineage (NCBI taxonomy): Eukaryota > Chromeraceae > Chromera > Chromera velia. The sequence goes on along the minus strand of JAHBMJ010003543.1, from coordinate 5,140 downwards.
CCCGTAGAGCTCGACCTCCAATACAGAGCACTGCAGATCAGACACCGCAGAGCGTCTCGACAACTCCAGCAGAACTTCCTACAACTACAACAACAGCAGCAACCGAACTTCCACTCTACGTACCACCACAATGCCACCGTGGCTCCATCTCTCAACGGATCCTTCCCCTTCCCGCCGCCCCATCTTCAGAGTGCTCCACAGGGTCTCCAACAAGTCTCTCCTGCAAGTCCCCAACCTCCAGTGCAGGCCGTCTCCCCGTTTCTGCACCCCGCCTCCCCATTCCTGTCTGTGCCAGCTTCCGTTCCTGTGCAGACACCCCTGGCAGTCTCTCCAAGCATCCCTCCAGGAATGCTGTCCCATCAGGGGGGCGTGACGACATCCCCCCCCCTCGCCCAGACCCCGACGGTGATGCAGCTGGCTGCTCCCCTGCAGGTCCACCCTGCCAGTGGAGCCTCTGCATATGCCCCCCCTGCCCCTCAGCCTCAGATTCAGGAAGCTTCCCGGCGGGGGCGTACACGATGGCAACTCAGTGAGTGAACAGATGAAGGGGGGAAGGTTGTTAGGCAAGTGACGCTGGATGCCGAAGGAATGAACGAAAGGGTCGGGTCAAAAAGCGGGTGCAAGCGTTGGGTCAGAAGAGACGTTCGTTAGCTTTTTCTTTGCATGCAGCCAGAAGGATGAAGGTACACAAAACACTCAGGAGAGAGAGAGAGAGAGAGAGAGAGAGAGAGAGAGCAGGAGGAGGCTGGCCTTCTCCCTGTGGTCTTTTTCTTTGAAAATTTTATCCTTCTCTTGTCTTCACACGTGCATGTCTCAACGGGATGTGAGGGGACAGATGAACTGTTTCTCCTTGTGCAACCATCAGCAGGCAACGGGGCAAGGGGGCGGCGGGGTGGGAAAGTCAACGACGGGCCGGGGGTGGGAAAGAAAGGAAGGAAGGAAGAATGCTTAACCAAAAAACGCGCCATTGCAGTGAGCAAGAAAACCTGGGATCAACATTGACTGACTGCACTGCACTGCACTGCACTCACTCACTCACTCACTCACTCACGAAAAAACGACAAAGAGCAAAGTCCGAGTCAGTCGGTTGGGACTGGTTCTTTGCCGCTCGCCCCTCTCAAAAAGATGAGTCGGGAAAGCATCCATGAAATTCACAACCAGTCATTCGCCGGTCATGTATAAAAACAGAACGACAAAATTGATCAACTGAAGAGGAGACCTTTCGAGTGCTTGATCACATCAAAGATGCACGGAAGTTGAGAATTCGGAATCAATTTAGAATTGATGCAATCAACTTTAATAAGCATCTGACAAGTCAGTCGCGACTTCTAGGGCAAATTTTTCTTCAAAAAAAGTTTAACTTGAATGATCCAGTCTTAAATTTATGTATTAAATTGTTAATGGAGCCAGTTTTTTGATTGATTGAATCAATTTTGAAGGATAAAAACGTACATTAAAATTCTAGAATTCTAGACCGTTTCTCGATATAATACCGTGACGTATTCTTTAAGAAGACTTTACTACTACTAGCTTTATTAAAGAAACTTTAAGTATATATATATATATATATATATATATAACTTGCTTTTTTAAAAAAGAAGCTTACCAGGATGTATTGATAGTAATTTGATACACTAGTACATAGCAGTCTTAAATGATACAATAAATCATATATAAACAATATATATGATTTACATCTATATATATCTAAACACTTTGAATTTTTAAACTACTTGCAAATTTAGGTTTTGAGCTAGGTCTGAGTCTGTCTAACATGAAAACAAAAAAAAGAACTAGAAAAAGAATATAATATCGATAAGCAGATAAAATAATTTCAAACGTAAATCAAAAGCTAGATCAAAAGCAACTTTTGCAAAATATTTTGACTCTGAATTAAGCGTTAGAATTGCGTGTGAGTCGTTTTGGGTTATTTTTGCAAGATTCACACGATCTTGGGAGCTTTAATTTTCACTTGAGTTCATCGCTAGGTTCATCGAAGAGTGTCTATCTAAATTCTTGTCGCGCAAGTAGTTCCACCTCAGAGTTATTGAATTGAATTCAACACTCAACGTCTGGACAGCCTGGGGGTCCTGAGACCTCGAAGCGCTCACGACGTTGACAGAACAAATACATAACTCTATAAGTGTATGTGGAAAAGATGATCAACCTGTCTTTATGTGCATGCCCATTTGATGGTTGGGCTAGCTTCTCCTCACCCCGTCTTCACCCTCCCTCTTCACCTTTGCGTGTTTGCGGGTGTTTGCGTGGGCACGTCTGCGCGCGTGCCATGTTTTTATCCCGTTCCCGCCTTAATTCTGCAGGCCGATGGATTCGCGTGTTTTAATTTCCTTTAAATTCACAAACAAAATCTCCCCTTCCTCGATCGATCATGCACACACCTGAGGTCGGTATTTGACCCCTTCTGGAAGAGACGTTTACTTAATTCTCTTTTCATGAGCGAGCACGCAGACCAACCCGCTTCCCCTGTGGTGATCGAGGGCCGGCCGGGGGAAACAATTAAAGAAAAGGAAGCTGGAAGATCTAGGGAACTCCCTTGGCGCTCCGTTTCACGACCGAATAAAGAGCCAATCTAGTTCTTTTCTTTTCTCAATTGCTCCTTCCTTATCTCTCTTCGTTCTTTGGTCTCGAAAAGCAGAGTAAGTAGGGAGAAATTAAATTCTGGACACACACAACGAAGGAAGGAAGGAAAGTTCTTGTGTTCTCAACTGCGGGACGGCAGAAGATGCTGCATACGCAATCTGCATCAATGACTTCTTTTGCCTTCCTTCCCCATTCAATTCTTCGGTCTTCTGCAGAGGAAAAGAAAGTAAAAGAAGGATTCTTCGTCCGTTCAAGTTGATGAATTCTACCCATTATGTTCTTTTTTCGATAGCAGCTTTATGAAAAAAATACCGCTACATTCCGTGGAGGCAGAAAGGTGTGCCTTCGCCAGTCTGCATCTCGTTTTTCTCTACTATCCGCCTGCCTCCACTTTCATCACATACTCGCTTACCATGAATGAATTCGCACCGAATTTCGGGGCATTGAAGTCCGGAGAGTTCATTCATTTTATCATTGTTTCTTTTCTGTGTGAGGCAGTACGATAGACAGTCAACCAGACAAAGAAAGAGAGACAGACAAACATAGACATGAATGGTTAACCGGTCGACCGAAGACTTGGCAGGGAGAAAGAGTCTTGGCCAAATGGCACCGGATCAAAACTCCGGACTTGCCGCCGGTCTAGTGCATCGAACCTTCTGGAAGGAACGTGGAAGAAGAAAGAGAGAGAGAGAGAGAGAGAGAGAGAGAGAAAGGTGTGAGTCGTGGAAGAGGAAGGAGACGGGGAAGGGTAACAAGGCATTAGGAAAGGAAGGAAAGAAGGAAGGGGTGGTCGAAAATGGGACCCATTTAGGACCAATCCTCCCCACTGAAAATCGAATGAATGTATGAACTCACGGTCTTGTCTTTCCGTAGCTGCGAGGAGAAAAAACAAGAAGCGAGATGGTAAGCACCACGTAAAATCCGGAGGCATGCAGAAAAAAGTATAAAAAAATAAAGCTGGGAAGCGCTATGAAAAAAGAGGCTTCCTGCTGTCTACAGCATTCATTCATTCGAAAACAGCATGGGGGAAATTCATGGACTTTGACGCTTTCTTTCTGTACGTGTATCGTGTATCGTGAATCTCCCGGCGCCGCATCCGTGGCAGTCCTCTCCCTCCCTCCCTCCCTCCCTCCCTCCCTCCCTCCGTCATACCCGAACACAACTTGCATGTCTGAGAGAGATGGGAGGGGGGGGGTTGACAAGATACGAGGTGGACATGCAACGAGGAAGGAAACCAAAAAAATCGATCATCCTTCGAACTAACTTCTTTCCTTCCTTTCTCTTCTGTTGATGGCTGGCTGGCTGGCTGGCTGGCTGGCTGGCTGCATGGATAGGACCCTTCTTTCTTTTGATTTGGAACCTTCATTTTCTGTTTTCTCACTCATTTCCCATACTCTGAATGCATAATTGTTTTTTTTGCTGTCTCTACTGTCTCATGCAACCGCTTGAGTTCCCGAACATGCCCTCATGCAGAAAGAACGTCCTGACAAAGAGAGAAACAAAGAAAACAACAGATTGTCGTTCGATTTTCATCCACCCGCCCGAATCACGAACGTCTCACGGACAGGACGGACACGCATTCAGGCACCCTTCTTCGTTCACGTCCGGCAGTGCAGTGCACAAACCGGCCTTTGAACAAATCATCCCCACTACCCAGTAGATCGCACTATACTGGCACAGCTCCGAAATGGCCTTCGCCCTGCACCTTCGCAATTCGAGTGCGGACCTGATCACAGAGATTCGTGGGTTTGTGCGTCCCTCCTCCACTTGCCTGCACCCGGGGGAAATCGCAAAAGAAAATGGCAGAAAGAAGTCAGGCAAAGTTCGGAGGTCTCAGAAGGGCCCATAAGGAAAGGGCAAGAAGAAGAAGAAGGAGGAGGAGGAGGAAAAGGAGGAGGAGCAGAAAGAAGTCTAGATAGACTAAGAAAAAATACACACGCGACATGGAGCAACGGTGGAAGCAACGAAGACTTACAGAGAGAGAAAAAAGGTAAACAGCAAAACTGTGTCTGCCCATCAAGGGGCCGGCAGATTGCTTGATTGGGGTCGAAATCGAAAGGGGTCGAAGGAATAGGGTGAAGCTAGGGGAAATGAGGGGGAGGACGCAGAAAGCGCACGAAGGCGCCGGAAGGAAGGGAGCACGCAGAAGATCGTTTTGGTCTTCGTACGTACCTATGAATGTCAAACAGCACGTTGGCCAAACAGCACAGCAACCCAGTGCGCCCAAGTCCTGCCACGCAATGAATAAGAATCGGCGACTTGTGCCGCTTTCTTTCCTGCAGGCAGTGACGATACATCCATTTAAATGATCACAGCGACAATTGAGGCAATAAAGGAGAAAGAGCGATTTCCCGTGCAGCATTCGAGTCACGACACTTCATTTCATTTCATTTCAGAGGAAGCAAGTGTGTGTGTGTATTTGTGTGTGTGTGTGTGTGTGTGTGTGTGTGTGTATTTGTGTGTGTGTATGTGTGTATGTGTGTGTGTGTGTGTGTGTGCGTGTGTGTGTGTGTGTGTGTATATGTGTGTGTGTGTGTGT
>JAHBMJ010003542.1:0-10200 GCA_018398765.1 Chromera velia | reverse complement strand
ACGTTTGCTAAGTTTGTTTGGACCTTTAACCACCAGCCTGAGACTAAAAAAAAAAAAAAAAAAAATCTTGACATGTCTATTCTTTTTTTTTTTTTTACCACTATGTGTCGCCTAGCCCTCTGCTAGTCCCCTCTGTTTCTGTCTCCATCTGTCTCTGTCATCCTACCCCCATCTCTCTCTCTCTCTCTCTCTCTCCCTCCCTCTCTCTCTGTCTCTCTCTCTCTCTCTCTCTCTCTCTCCCTACCCCCCCTACCCCCCCCCTGTGTGTGTGTGTACATGTGCGTGCGCCTAGGCGTGCGCTTCTAATAGCTGTTGTTTTTTAAGTCATCTTTCTACTCTAATATCTCTCTAGTCATGTAATCTATGTATAACAGCTCATATTCTTGTATAGTAGTTTGCCGCGGTCTTCGCTGTTATGATGCTGTAGCCTCTTGGATGATGATAATCATGATATTAGGAATTTAGAATCTGACTCGGACCTATTTTATATATGCTGTATTTTGAATACCATTTTTTGCTTCTATTAAACTGTATATTCGGATAATATTCCTCTAGATATTCCTTTTATAATTTCTTATGTATATTCAATTTATAATAATTCAAACTAGATTCAAACTTGTTCAACTTGAAACTGTTTGAAATATAATTTTACTTTAAATTTTTTATCGAATTCTAGGGGTGGTCTTTAGATAGATTTTTTTTTAGTTTAGATTTTTTACCCTCTCAAAACTAATATATTGATCTATCTAAAAAATCTAAAACAAAACATGCTATAAAACGCATAAAAAATCTAGTAAAAAACATAATGAAAGGACTGAAAGTGCAAAGTTTACTCAAGAATTCATTCCAAATGACCAAAGAAACTCCAAATCGCGGCTACATAGACAAAAAAAAAATGGGCAAGAACTTCTTTTCCTGCACAACTTATTGCACGATGATGTACCTAGCGATGCACGCATTGCCACGCAACAATTAAGGATTTGGTGATTCAAGTGGTATGGAATATTTGGAGACCTTCTAGAGAGGCTGAAGCAAATATTATTTCCTTTCAACATTTTGGAGGGGGGGCATGGTCAGAAAATTTACTTTCAAAAATGTTCTTGGGCTTGTCAGCACGGTGGGGTACCCCCCACACCCAGCTGAGACAAATGAGAGAGTCCGAGGCTATCTGGTTTAACGAGATTTGCTTGTATCAAAAAGAGAAGTCGATTTCCTAGAGCGGTCACCTAATGGCCCTCAGCATCCTGTTCTATGAACCTAAAATTTATTCAAACCTTTACTATTTTTTTTCGTGTTCCAAATTTTTTCTAAACTTTTTTTTTAAGATTTTTTTCTAAGCGTTTTTCAATATGTTTTGTTTAGATTTGTTTAGATTAGTTTAGATTAGTTAGATAGATTTTTTTTTGTGAAGATCTAATATAAATAATCTATCTAGCGACCACTCTTAGATCGAATTTTTGTTTAAATTTATTAAAAAGAACAAAAGAATGAAGTCGATTTGAATTCTGAATTAAAACTGCATGATATAAACGCTACTAAATTTTTCTAGAATTTTTTTAATTATTTTTATATTGTAAAACTTAAAAGAATGCATCTATAGGCCCAGAGTATAGAATTTAATCATGGTGCAAGTCGAAGGCCGGCAGTGGACCACGGAATGACCCGAAACATAAATCCTATCCTATCCTGATGTATCTACCATGCAGCGTAGATACCAATATTAGTAAACTATATAGTAAACTGTCATAATTATAGAAACACTGGAACTGAAACTGAGTTTGCAAGTATATACGTAGTGGCGGCGGCGTAGCCTAACTTAGAGTTGAAGCTGCATAACAAGTTACAAAACGGCGACAGTGCTCTAGGGCACCACTAATCACTAATCACTAAGTTAGTAAGTTAATAGTATCAACTAGCCACCTTAGGGCCCATCTAGCTAGCCATACTACTTGCAGAAGTCGAACTAGAAGTCGAATTAAGCGACTCTGAGTAACATCACCTACCATTCTTGGTAGCTGTCATTCATACATTATTATACATTCAATCGAATCCTACTGATAGTCATGTTATTAATCATGATGTATATCACCATCAAAAGGTGCATCATGTATGCTTCAAATTCAATGTATCGCATATAATGCCAAAAGTCCGGCCTACCAGAAGTCAGACTTTCGAACTTCATTGTTCCTTCAAATACATATGAACTCATCCGAGTCAAATTGAATCTAATGAAGCAGTACCTCATCTACAGGCAGTCACTCATAGCAGAGAAGAAAGAGTAAGGAGCGTCTCGGAGGGGCAGCTGACAGGATCAATTTGATGCACCTTCCATACAAGCACAGGCAGGCGCACTCAAGTGAAGTCACTGTTCAAGTGAAGTGAAGTGAGTGGCTGTGCATTCACGTACGAAATCGACAAACAAAAGTAATTCTTCGGATGACATACAGATCCACCAAGAGATCCAAAAACCGATCGACTGGATTTCAGGGCGCATCAAAACGTGTAACCACAAACCGAATGTGCACCCACGCACGCACACTTGGTACAGTCCATGCCAACGAAGAGAGAACGGAAGACGGTGCGAATGAACGTACGTCTTGTTTTCTCTCCCACTTCATTTCTCTCTCTTGTAACGCCCCCCTCTTCACGGCAACTAATTTTGCATGGATTCATCTAACTTCTGCATTTGTACATCCTGTCACTGCCCAGTCCTTTACTCCTTCCTTCTTTCCCCTCTAACATGCAACTCAAAACATTGCACATGCAGAATACAGAGACACTCAAATTAACATAGAGAACAACGAACTGACAAACAGAAAGTCACACCTCTGCCCATACCGAAGAGAGACTCATTATCAGTCTTCTGCCTTCTCATTCTGCTTCAAGAATTCGCGTTGCGCTCACTTCAAATACTTTACACTGCTTCTGGCATGATTCCCTCTCTCCCTCTCTCCGTTCAAGAAACTCACTTTGAATCCCTCCCTCTACCTTTCTTCCACGAGATCAATTCCAATCTGACGGGGAGCCTTGTATGACCTGGTTAAAAAGAATCTCAAGTGCTTTTTTTGAATTGCTCATTCTCTCCCTTCACTTTACATTCTCAGCCTGTTGCTCTCGCTGTCGGAGGCCGTCTCTGTCACGTTCTCGGGCTCCCAGTCTGCCCAGGTCCACCCATTTGTTGCGACATAGTCCATGCCCCACATGTGAAAGGACCACTCCCTAGAGGTCTCATTGAACGTCCACCCATAGTCCAACCAGTTCTGCTGCCATGTCAGGGTCGCGTTCTCCATCCCCTCGCAGGCAGGCACAGCTCTGTAGAAGACGGCCTGATCCTGCTGGAGAACGTCGTCAATCAACATCATCTCCCTTTCTGCTTCGAACAACCAAGTCTGGGTCGCGTTGGCACGTGCAGCCTCGGAGCAGAACCCGCCCTCCTTGGGCACAGTGGCGTACCCGTCGTAACGGAGTGCGAGGTATCTCTGACCAGGTGTCAGATCCTCGACGTAAATGACAACGTAGAAGGGCTCAGGCTCGCCGGGAGCGAAGCAGTAAACCACCGAGGCGTTGCAGCCCGAGAGGTTGGGGCTTTCATAGGGAGAATCATAGGGCATCTGCAGACGGACAGGGAGCGTTCCTTCTCCGTTCTTGATGCCGGTGATGGCAGTACCGAAAGTGACGTTGTTGGGAATGCGGAAGACTTCGTTCCCCTCATCCGTCCCATTCTTAGTCTCGTTGAAACCCTGTACCGCCCTGGTCGACCACTCTCTGCGGGTGTAAGAGGGTTCAAGGGGAAGCCAGTCAATGAGGTCGTCTGGGTTGTACGAGTCATCCTCAGCGGCAAGGGTGGTGGAGCGAATACCGAACGCAACTGCGATGTGCTGATACCATTCTGCTCTTCCTGTCTTGACAAAAGCGGCAAAGATCACAGGATTGTCCTCCTGGATGTGCCTCTTCATCCAGACCACAAATCTCTCATACTGGGGCGTCGGGACGGTCCAGCCAGGGAAAGTGCTGTAGGTGAGGTGGAGTCTCTTGATCACAGGGTCAGGCTTGTAGGAGAGAACATACTGGGCCTTCTCATCCCACTGGTTCCACCTCTCCCCCGTCATCTCCTCCTTCTGATCAATCCTCCAGTCTCGAATGGTCGCTTGGGAGACCCATGTACCCTGCAGAGGATCGGAGAGAGACGGGGGGGCAGTCCTTGCCCGGCTGCAAGTGTCACAGAGGCATCTCAGAGGGGAGAACAGGTGGAAAGATGGAACAGAGAGTGTAAGAGGGAAGAGAAGGCAGGGAGGGGCAGATACTGTACATTTGAGTGAGTGAGAGAGTGACTGACATGATACATGGCCGCGATCTGCAGGGAGGCCTCTCCACAATACCCCCACCAGTTTGCCCACTGGTACCGCTTTGCGATGTTCTTCATCCAGAACTCTCCTTTCTTTTCGAATTCAAGAGGGAAATCGACGCCGTCGGGAATCAACCATTCCTTCTTCCATTCAGGAGGGACGTAGGTGTTGTTCTGTGTGGCTGTGGTGTTCTCTGCAACATTGGTGGATCCTTCAGCAGGAACCAGTGCGAGGTCGATGTCTGCTGTTGCATTGGCAGACAGCTGGAGGAGTCGCACAATGCCGTTGTCTTGAAAAGCCTGGGTAGACACACCGAAAAGGAAAGCCGAGAGAAGGCCTCTCATGGTTGCCAGCTTTCGAACAAGTAAGAGGAGACAGATACAGTGGATACGTGAAACAAAAAAGACAGAGCGCAGATCAGCTGCAGGACAAACACACGGAGGACGGGCAACAAGTTTAAACGGATATTCTTGACCTCTTGAACTGCTGTGTGACTGTCACGTCGTCAGACCAACCATCAAGGAAGCTGCCGGCCGGATTGAGGCTCTTTGTGAAGAAACGCGCGTGCATGCACGAGTGATTTTTGTGTCAGAATTAAGGGCCGCTTCGTGTGTCAATCCGTCACGCTGTGCAACAGAGTGCGGGTCGCGGACGGCCGGCCCGGGGGTCCGACCATCAGCGCGGGCCAAGGCCCGAGCAGCATGCATGCAAAGATTCAATTAAGGTCAGTCAAGTGGTTCCTTATTCCTCTCCCGCCCAAGAGGGCCACAGGAACCATCCCCGGCAATTTTCCTCAAGGCCCCGGACCCGTAAAAATCCTTCCACAACAGCGGGACAGCCCCCTAAGGCGTGCACCTGCTACGAGGGATAAAGATACACTCCCTCCCTCGTGTGGGAACAGTAGACTAACAAAGGGTACAATAGCCCCCCCTTCCAACTGAACAGATGAGCCCCAGACGATTTTTTCTGCTGCCCCAGACCCATAAGCGTCCTGATTGAGGAGGGGGACCAGTCTGTGCTGGACGTGCCCACCGAGGAGAAGCGAGATCGATCTAGTACCCCGGCTTGGGAACGCGGGTCAACACCCTCTGCCAAGTAAGCTGCTGGACCACACAACCAGTCAGGAAGACACCAAACAAATAGCCTGCACCAAATGAGGTGCACTCAGCCAGAGAGATGCAGTCAGCCAAAGAGGCGCAGTCAGGTGGAGGGAGGAAAGACAGGACGAGAGAGGAAGGAGAAAGACGAGGTGACTGGACATACCCAGCCACACAATGAGACAAGAGAGAGTAAGAAGAAAGACGAGGTGAGTCAGCATTGAAAAGAAGGATAACCGGAAGAATGAAGAGGCGACAGGCCAGCACCGGCCCCTCATGAGGAACGAAAGAAAGGAGGAGACGACAGACCAGCGCTGGTCCCTCAGGAAAAAAGAGAAAGAAAGAGGAGGCGACAGACCAGCGCCAGTCCCTCAAGAGAACGAAAGTAAGGAGGAGACAACAGGCCAGTGCCGGTCCCTCAGGAGAAAAGAGAAAGAAAGAAAGGAGGCGACAGACCAGCGCCGGTCCCTCAGAAGAAAAGAGAAAGAAAGAAAGGAGGCGACAGGCCAGCGCCGGTCCCTCAGGAGAAAAGAGAAAGAAAGAGAGGAGGCGACAGGCCAGCGCCGGTCCCTCAGGAGAACGTCGAAAGTAAGGAGGAGACGAAAGGCCAGCGCCGGTCCCTCAGGAGAAGTGAGAAAGAAAGAGGAGGCAACAGGCCAGCACTAGTCCTTCAGGAGAACGAAAGTAAGGAGGAGACGACATGCAGGCCAGCGCCGGTCCCTCAGGAGAAATGAGAAAGAAAGAGGACTCCGAGGCGACAGACCAGCGCCGGCCCCTGAGCTCATGAAGAACGAAAGAAAGGAGGAGACGACAGGCCAGTGCCGGTCCCTCAGGAGAAAAGAGAAAGAAAGAGGAGGCGATAGGCCAGCGCCGGCCCCTCATGAAGAACGAAAGAAAGGAGGAGACGACAGGCCAGCGCCGGTCCCTCAGGAGAACGAAAGTAAGGAGGAGACGACAGGCCAGCGCCGGTCCCTCAGGAGAAAAGAGAAAGAAAGAGGAGGCGACAGGCCAGCGCCGGCCCCCTAGGCCGGCCCCTCATGAAGAACGAAAGTAAGGAGGAGACGAAAGGCCAGCGCCGGTCCCTCAGAAGAAGTGAGAAAGAAAGAGGAGACGACAGGCCAGTACCAGTCCCTCAAAAGAAGTGAGAAAGAAAGAGGAGACGACAGGCCAGCGAGAGGGCGATCGGAAGTGACAGTCCAACCCCTTAGCAGAAACGAAAAAGAAGGAAAGGCAGAAAGGGCGATCGGAAGCGTCCGACCCCTTGGAAGACACGAAAAGGGAGGAAAAGCAAAAAGGGCGATCAGAAGCGTCCGACTCCTTGGAAGAAACGAAAAGGAAGAAAAGGCAGAAAGGGCGATCAGAAGCGTCCGACCCCTTGGAAGAAACGAAAACTTTAAGGAAGGAAAGACAGGATTCCGAAGGGCGATTGGAAACGTCCGCCCCCTTGGAAGAAATGAAAAGGGAAGAAAGGCAGAAAGGGCGATCAGAAGCGTTCGACTCCTTGGAAGAAACGAAAAGGCAGGAAAGGCAGAAAGGGCGATCAGAAGCGTCCGACTCCTTGGAAAAAATAAAAACTTTAAGGAAGAAAAGGCAGGAAGGGCGATCAGAAGCGTCCGACCCCTTGGAAGAAACGAAAAGGGAGGAAAGGCAGGAAGGGCGATCAGAAGCGTCCGACTCCTTGGAAGAAACGAAAAGGAAGAAAAGGCAGGAAGGGTGATCGGAAGCGTTCGACCCTTGGAAAAAGCGAAAAGGAAGAAAAGGTAGGAAGAGCAATCGGAAGCGTCCGACTCCTTGGAAGGAACGGAAAGGAAGAAAAGGCGGGAAGGGCGATCAGAAGCACCCGGCCCCTTGGAAGAAGCCCCTCAGGGAGACCGACAGGAGTGAAAGAAAGACCAGGGTGACTGGATATAACCAGCCCCTCAGGGAGACCAACAGGAGGAAAAGAAAGACCAGGGTGACGGGATATCACCAGCCCTTCAGGGAGACCGACAGGAGGAAAAGAAAGACCAGGGTGACGGGATATAACCAGCCCCTCAGGGAGACCGACAGAAGGGAAAGAAAAACCAGGGTGACGGGATATAACCAGCTCCCTTGCTTCCTTTCTTCCTTCCTTCCCCTCTCCCGGCCCCCTTACTCTTTCGTTCTCTCCTTCCACTCCTTGGTCTTTTCTTTCTTTCTTTCTTTCTTTCTTTCTTTCTTTCCTTCCTTCCTTCCTTCCTTCCTTCTTTCTTTCTTTCTCTCTCTCTCTCTCTCTCTCTCTCTCTCTCTCTTTCTTTCTTTCTTTCTTTCCTTCCTTCCTTCCTTCCTTCCTTCCTTCTTTCTTTCTTTCTTTCTTTCTTTCTTGTTTCTTTCTTTCTTTCTTTCTTTCTTTCTTTCTTTCTTCCTTCCTTTCTCTCTGTCTGTTTGTCTTTCTGGCTGTCTGTCTGTCTGTCTGTCTTTCTTTCTTTCTTTCTTTCTTTCTATCTCTCTGTCTTTCTTTCTTCCTTGCTTTCTGTCTTTTCTTTCTTTCTTTCTTTCTTTGTTTCTATCTATCTCTCTGTCTTTCTTTCTTTCTATCTCTCTGTCTTTCTTTCTTTCTATCTCTCTGTCTTTCTTTCTTTTTCTTTCTTTCTTTCTTTCTTTCTTTTTTTCTTTCTTTTGTTCGTTCGTCCGTTCTCTCTCTCTCTCTCTCTCTCTCTCTCTCTCCCCCTCTGTCTCTCTCTCTTTCTTTCTCTCTTTTTTTCTCGGGACTGTACTAAAAGCCGCAGGAAATACTTTCTTCAGTAGCCTGAAACCGGCCGTGTGGATTGGAACTCATACTGGCCTATCAAACCTGCAAGGACGAATAATAAGAAACGCTGACCTAAAGTTTAAAGAAACAGCCTTAGCAACTAAATATGTAACCTTTTATTGAGCGCATGGTACCCTAACTAAAAAGAAAAGCGCTTTAAAAGAGGATGAAGAGTTCGCAAAAAATAAATACAAAGCTGGCATTCTGATAGCAATAAGGAAAGATCTGACGAGAGCTGCAAATAGCTGCAAATGAAGTTAGTGTATATGCGTGTATGTGTGTGTGTGTGTGTGTGTGTATGTGTGTGTATGTGTGTGTATGTATGTCTGTGTGTGTCTGTGTCTGTGTGTGTGTATGTGTGTGTATGTGTGTGTGTATGTGTGTATGTATGTGTGTGTGCGTCTGTATATATATGTATATGTGTGTGTGTGTGTGTGTGTGTGTATGTGTATGATATGTGTATGTGTGTGTGTGTGTGTGTGTGTGTGTGTGTGTATGTGTGTGTGTGTGTGTGTGTGTGTATGATATCTCACCCTTACCAGGTCCATACCTAGGCAACTAGGCTAAAAAACTATAAATGACAGGTCTACCATAAGTAGCTAGCCCGTAGAGGTTTTAGGTTATAACTTTATGAATGATTGTCGTGCATATTGTTATAACCTAGTCGTTTCTTTACCGTGCATCATGTTATAGCCTAGTCATCCGTATGTCGCGCAAAAAATTTTAGCAGGAAATTATAATGTCAGAGAAAAATATAAGTTTGTCACTCATTTCAGCTTGGCTGTCGGACAAGTACCAAACTTGAAATATAAAATCTCTGCATGCTGCCATGGGCCCGCACAGGAAGGAAGACAGGATTTCTACCCTAAACAGTCAATCAAACGATTTGGAAGTTTTAAGGTAAAACTAGCCTCTATATAATATCTTTTTTCAGCTACCTAACGTTATCATATGTATATAAAGAGTAGTAACTGTTAAAAGGCTAGAAGCAGATTTTACAGGGCCATACGGTAACCGAGGACAGTCATTACAGAAACAAAATGCCGGTCAAGAAAAGAAAAAATCAAGCCGAAGCAGCTGGGCCCTCTGCAGAGCACACTAGACGCACCGGCAGAGAGACCGGCAGAGAGAGTCGACTCTTCACATGATATATACACTATTGAACGCCTATAAAGTGACACTTCAAAGTTCAAACAAGCTACATCGATTCTGGATGTCTTCCAGAATCACAAAGACTGCATGGCCAAAAGCTGTGTATGTATGTGTGTGTGTATGTGTGTGTGTGTGTGTGTGTGTGTGTGTGTATGTATGAGTATGTGTGTATGCTTAGGGGGAACTAATGCCTGGTTATGCAAGCCTATAGGATGAATTGTGGCTTACTGATGAGACAATTCAACCGGAATTGAACCAAGAAGCTTTAAAACCTGTATGCATGGTCCCTGCATAGCATGCCAGCGCTGCGGCTACGCGTGCAGTATGAGATGCTAAACAGACGTTCAAGAATGCTCAGCAGGCTTTCATAACGCTCGACTAATGACATGTATGCCAGTCTGCCGAGCATCGGGTTATAGCATCTATATAAGGCGGTATAACATCATGTTATAACCTTCCATTCATTCATGTTGTAGCTTGGCAAATAACTGTCAGTCATCAAGCTGTATCTTCTCGTCTGTAAGGCTTTTACCTGGTTGCTTAGGTGTAGACCTGGTAAGGGTGAGATCGCGAGTACGTATATATGCCTGCGTATGTGTACATCTCTCTCTCTCTCTCTCTCTTTCTCTCTGTGTATATATATGTGTATGTGTGTATGTGTGTGTGTGTGTGTGTGTGTATATGTATGTGTATGTGTATGTATGTGTGTATGTATGTGTGTGTGTCTGTGTGTGTATGTGTGTGTGTATGTGTATGTGTGTATGTGTGTGTGTGTGTATGTGTGTATGTGTGTGTGTATGTCTGTATGTGTGTATAAATATATGTGTGTGTATGT
>JAHBMJ010003541.1:0-10204 GCA_018398765.1 Chromera velia | reverse complement strand
AATCTGGTCAGCCCCTCGTCTTCGCACATGACCACGTACACGAACGGATGATCGCGCACGAAACTCTTCCACAGAGACATGGGGGTTGACCAGAGGGCAAAGCCGACACTGTTGGCATTCGATTTGGAAAATGACTGCCGGCGATTCCATTGGGGTTTCAGGGTCACTGCTCTCTTGACCTTCAGATCGTCCATTTTTCTATTCAGAGCTTCAGAGAATTCCCGCAGTGCCGAAACGGCACACCCACTCCCATTCGCTCTTCTCTTTGAGTCGGCCTCGCTTCTGAGCACTAGGACGAATCTGCATTTCCCGACTTTGCAGAAGATCTGCAAGACCGCCGCCTCTCTCTGCAGCCGCATGCCCCCCTCTCTGTCACCCCCGTCCTGCCCTCTCGCCCCTGCCTCCATGCTCTCAAACTCCGCTCTGCTGGACAAACTCAGTCCCTGACCAACAGAGAGGGCGCTTCGAGTACGACTCCTCAGCCTTCTGGCTGTCCGGCCTCCCGAACCTGCCCTGCTCTCCATGGAGTCTGTCACATCGACTTGCACCAGACGGGAGTGTTGCACTCTCAGCAAAGAGACGAAGCCCTCGTTCCCCTTCAAGAGCAGCTGTCTCAGAAAAGGAGACGGGAGAACTGACTGGAGGACCCCGGGTTTCCCCTTCGCTTTGGCAGACTGGGGGCCGCCCTCCTCAGTTGCCTCTTGCATCTTCAAGAGAGAGCACAAGCACAAGAAAGGGTCAACCGAGGGAAGAAGAATCCTTTCAGTGAAACAACAGTGTTCTCAAGACCGTAAAATAGTTCTAGTCAAATTCTTTTCCTCTGCTTCTTCGTTGCCTTGAATCGAAGCACCATTACAAAAGTGATGACACGCAGACAGAAGAGCGCTAGGCGTCAAAGGCATCCCGCACCCATCCCACATTGAATGGACTTCCGAGAATCTACCTGTTTTTTCAACAACGCGGTCCATTTGTTCAAGAGACATGGATGCTCATCAGCAAAAATGCATTTCTTAGCGACGAATGAATGGATGAAGGCAAACAGCGATAGGGAAACCCCTCAAACGTCTACCAAAGCCGACACTGGGCTTGCAACTGACCTTCAGATTGCCCTGTCGAGTCACAGTCACCTCAAGCACTGCCTCCTTTTCTCCAGGAACAAACGCGCACTCCTCTTCCTCCTCGACGTTCTCCCTGTCCGCACAGAAGGACTCAGGCAGCTCCACAACGGACACACGGACCTTCACCGACACCTCCTCGAGCTCCTGCTCCTCTGAGGCTGCTCGATAGGCAGAAAAAATTTCATCATCCCCTAACTCCCCCATCACACCGTCTCCCTCTTTTCCTTTTCCATCATTCTTTTCAGACATGACTGGGGCCTCTTCCTTGACTGCAGACGTTCCTGTGGCCTGCTTTTCTGCTTTGTTCCTGTCGGGTGTCTCCCCTTCGTCTGCCGGTTCGTCAAAGAAATCCGCAGAGCCCATCACACGGAGCTTTGCAGCACCTGCGGGACCAGTCTGCCCACCCTCGGACGAAGTGATCTGCTCGGCTGCACGAAGTCGGAGAGACAGAAAAAGTTGGATTGAAGTTGAAAGGAAAACATGACTGGACAGGGATTCAAAGCAGACGGAATTACCGAGACGACAGAGGATACAAACCTCTACAAGCTGTCTGTCTGTCCATCTGTCTGTCTGCTCATCTACCTCTGTGTACGTGTCTTTATCTGTCTTCTTGCCTCTCTCTCCTGTTTATCTAGTCGCCAATCCAAATAAACAGGTCAGATCGATCGATCGATTGATCACTTTTCCAAAGAAGAAAGAGAGAGACGGGACGCAACCAGAATAGTGAAACCTGGACGCCTGCATCTTCAACGTCGATGCAAACATACGAAGGAATGTTTGATTTTCTGCATTTCCTCTAGCGACTGCCTGACTGACTCTGCGTGTCGTCCTTCTCAGAGGGCCAATCGCATTCGAAGGCCGAAGGCTGAGCACTATCCGAGCTAAGACGAAGCTGTGGAGCTGTTGTCCATGGGTCCTCTGCGACTGAGATGGCCCCTCCCGTCTTTTTCTTTTTTGTTGCTGAACCTGCAGCCTGTTGGGGCACGACTTCGAGAGAGATCTCCTCCTCTGCCTCCACTCCTCCTTCACCCCCCTTTTCCCCCTCCTCTTTGAGACCCTTCCTTCTCCTGATCCATGCGGCAATCTTCATCGTGGCCTGGAGTTGCTCTCTCATCTTCACTCGTTCCTGGGTAGCAAGGTAGTCTGCAAAGGCCCCAGAACGGACCAAAACACGCATAACAGCTTCTGTTGTTCTCCACTTTGCGCGTGAGCCCTTTTCTTCCTCTGGGGGAACGAATCTCGATTCGATGGGGAGAGGCTTGTGCCAGTCATCAAAGGGAACTTGAAGGACTCCCGAAGAGTCCGTCTCCCCTGTTTTCTCAGTCTTGGGCTTTTGATCTTTGCGCATGATGGTTGTGATCATACGCTGGAGGGCCCCGGCATTTTTCTGGGCCCCGGCCTGTTTTGTGGGTGTAGTGACAAAGCCGGTCTTCCCACCGAAGACCAAAAACTCGCCGTCGGGCAAAACGACAAAGTCCTCGGATGCTCCTCCAGTCATCCCGGCTCTCTTTGCCTTCCCAGCGGCTTTTCGAAGTTCCTGTGCAAGCACAGCGCTGTGACTTCCTTCCCCCCCACCGCACAGGATGCTCTCTCGAAGCCACTGACGTCTCCTCCAACCTTCCATCGACCGTTGGGACTTCCTCAGGCCTTTGCACTTGCACATGACAGTGCCCATGCGACGACAATCCCAAAATGGACGCCCCTCCATTAGTCGACCCACTACTGCATCGTTGCCGACCAAGTACATCTCTCTGTCTCTCTGTGTCATGAAAGGCTGGGTCACTTCGAGGACAACCGCTCGGATCAAAAAGGCGATGCACAGACCGACAACAGTCAACGCCATCCACATAAGGACATTGTCGGCACTGGCATTCTGTCGTGCTTTCTCGAAGTCTGTCAATGCACCATAGTTGGTCGCAGTCAGGACTGCCTCTGTCTCAACGGAGACGGAGGCAAAGTCTGTCAGGTGATTGCACCGACAGGAGAGGTGCGACCCGTTGTTGAACAGAGTCGCACAGCCGGAGTTGGACCATGAGAGAGACGTGTCGTCCCAGAATCGGCACTCCTGCATGCATGCAGTATGGGTGCATATATAGGATTGCATGCATGAGGACGACACCTATTTCATGTATGCATGCCACAGCAGGACCATTGTTTGAGCCAACATTGTACATGCAACCCTCACTTTCCATTCTACTTCAATCTATTGTTCTGGTCCTGCCATTCCAATGCCCGCTGCTGGCGTAAAACTCCCTTTCTTTCTTGATTCTGGTTGAAAGAACCCAAGTAGAATGCAGAAGGCTGATTGAACAACATGGTAGCGTCATGCCTGACTGACCTGTTTGAGTTTGAACGGATCCACTGTTTGCTGCTTCCTGTCCACCGGCACAATAATGTCTGCCCACTGATCCCCCAGACTCACCCCGGACGCCTCTTGACCGCAAACAGCAAGATTAATGGATGTCGTCACCCCTGACACATTACGGCTTGCCACTCGGAAGTCATGAGGCCCCGCTTCCCACGCGACAGTGCGGGCCGTGACTGTCCTCTCTGCTCCGTCTGTGCATGTGACAGAGGACAGAGCGGAGGAGAGACCGGAGGACTCACTCACGGAGGGGAGGGTCACTGAGATTCCCGAAGCTGTTTGAGAGATCTGCACAGGCTCACTGCCAGACTCTGAAACTTTCACAACTCCGATAGACAACTCTTCCGAATCCAGAACAGCGGACGTCTCCGAAGAGGAGAGAGTGGACTCCAAAATTTCACCTGCAGACTCACTCACATACATAGATACAGTAAAGTTGAAATTGCAGAAGACGTGAAAATCGAGTGATGAGCGATGCGGTCGTGGAGTTGCAGAGGCGCACTGGTGAATGGAAGAAAAGGTGAAGCGAAAGTAGGGAGAATGAATGAAAGACAGGGTTCTTTTGAAGTGAAAGTGACAAGAGGCGCAACCGACCGATCAGTTGCGTGGCTGAAACAAGAGAGGGCCCTGCAGGCGTGAGGGCCGACTCCCTTGTTGAGGCCTCTGTCTCGTCCTCCACCTCCGTGCCTGCCTCCACGGCCTGCCTCCCTGTGCCCCCGACCTTCGAGAGTTTTCCCAAACCCGCACTCATCTTCCGTGTCGCTGTGAAGAGATCTGTCTTCACGTTGTCAGAAACCAGAGACGGAGTTGCTTTCGCCACGTTTCGTGCCACTCCCAGAGCAGACACAAGACTTTCCCCGGCCTGCAGCATATAGAAAAGGACAATCGGGTATTCACTTTCTCAAGAGAAAATTTTCCACAGGAGGACCTGGTGCAGTCTGCAACCCGAGACGATTTCATTCACGTAGATGATCAAACACAGTGTATCATTTCCAAGAAGAATACGTTGCCGCTCTAGTCAGGAAGAATATAGTTAGGAAGTCCCCCTGGTTTTCCTTCAATTCATCCGCCAGACATGGGGCTGTTGACGACACCAAGAACAGCCCTCCTGGCTCGCTCAAACTCTCACCGACTCACTGGCTGACCACCTCACTGCTGACTGACACTTTTCTGTACAGACGCAACGCGGTTCAGTGTTTCCCTTTTTGTGACTTCATCGGATCCTTTCAAGCTCTCCTCGACGGCATCGATGACAGGGTCCCCGGAGACGGTCTCAATCGCACTCTTGGTCTGCGATGCAGCTGTCTCCAAGTCTGACTGAGAGATGTCTGAGCCTGAGGAGAGCACCGATGAGGCCGAGCTAAGAGCCTCAGCAACGCCCTCAGCATGCTGCAGGAGAAAAGGAACGTCATTCATTGTACGTATGCGTACATTGGTGCAATCTTCAAGAAACAGAGTCCTGAAAGATCGGCATTCATATTACCCACACGTGGATGACAGAACAGAAAAGGTGAAGCCGGTTTGTCAGCATCCAATCTGTGTCTCCTTTCCTGCGAGTTTCCTTCCGCATTCGTCTCGATTTGTTGTGCCTTGACTTCCTCAACTCGTCGGTTCCTTTCTGTTCGGCCTGCCACTAGTGGGACAGTTCTGTCAGCAAAGGCATAGTATGTCAGAGAAAATTAGGTCAACCAGGCCGCGAGAGAAATACACCAATCCTTCCAAGAAGTAGATGTGGGCCTGCTTGCAGACTTGTTGCAGGTGAATTCAGAGCGCTGACCTCAATCACCGAAGAGGAGGAAGCCCCCAACTTTGCCCCCACCTCCCCATAGGCACTCTCCACAGCACTTTGTGTAGTTGTAGACGTAGTTGCGTCTGCAAAAACACAAAAATATGACCAACGAGCACGGTCACACAGCTACACAGCTACATTAAAGCAAAGCCAACATGATTCAGATGGATAGGCAGGCATTCAAGGATAGATAAAGCCGGGTGATTCAAGTAATTGCCTTTTGGAAAAAAACAGTTGTGTCCCCCAGTCCAATTCAATTGAAGCCCGACCATTACTTGTTGCCTCCTGGCATATTCAACGAAACCCTGACGACCATTCAGTCAGCTGACCACAAGTGAAGCTCCCGTGAGTGTTCACACACCCACTCGAGCACGTGTGGGTGCCCAAGGCGCATTCATTCGCGTCGACACACTCAACCGTGCCATCGGGATTTCTGCAAAAGAATCACAGAACGTCAGAAATGTGAAAGCGGAAGAAAAGACCTTCTTCACTCCTGAAGCCTTCCTTCTTTTCAAGGACAACGCATCCTGACGTATTGCTGCTGAAGACTGTATGTACACGCCGATCGACTCTTCTGTAATTACAACAATGGAGAGTCGCTTAATGGGGGTGTATACAAATGCACATACACATCTATGCAGGCATGCATGCATGCATGCATCAGACAGTATCTGTTGTGCCATTCAAGTTCTCCATGCACGTCGAGCTTGTGAAGATCCCGAGAGACTCACATTCTTCCGATTCCACTTCTTCCAATTTCCGAACGACTCCCCTCTCCAACACAACATTCGTCACCAAAAACTTAATTGCCATTTCATCAAGAAATCGTGGCACACACACGGCTAGAAGAATCAAGATTACAAAATTCCACCCTCAGAAGGTCGTCTTTTTTCCCCCCTATCTATGAGCTGACTGACGTTGCGTTGACACTATACCCAGAGGCACAGCCGCAAGTGAAGTAGGTCAGAGAGTTCGTACACGTGCTCGGAAATCCTCGGCAAGTGTTGTCTCCACTCCCACAGAGATCACAGCTCGAGGGGTCAACGTTGTGGTTGTCCAACCACTCCGTGGGGCATTTCTGGTAGCAGATGAAGAGACTGGGGCTGCACAGCTGTCGAGTCCAGTCGCACCCCCCGCACCCCTCTGATATCGTGGAGAAGATGTACACTGCAGGGAAGCAGAGTCATCAAAAGAAGTCCCCGTTTTGATCGTCCCCGCAGGAATGCGTCAGTTTTCCATTTCACGTCCTTTCTTCGTGCTGTTTCAAGAAAACGTCGGGGGCATCTATCGGCACGAGGACAACATCAGGGAAGTGAAAACGAAGCAAAGCTCGTATACAAATAGCGCGCACACAATGCAAAGAAAAATCCATGTGTTTTTGCCTCCTGTCGATTTAGAAAGAGGGCAAAAACAGACCATGCAGTTTTTTCCAGAGAATGGTTGTTTCCATTCCTCAAACGAGTTCCGTTCAGTATCTCCGACATTATTCAGGCATGCTAAAAGGTTGAGCACAGAAAGGTTCACATAGAATGGCGCCCTCAGTTTTGAGCTTAGCATGCAAATCATGCGGCAAAAGATCCGGTTGACAGCTTCAGGTTTGTACAGACTTTCGACAGAATCTTGAAAAGGGAAGGGCATGCAGCTCAGCCCATGGTGTGGTCTGCATGCCGTCACTCCATTTATTTATTCTGAATGACCGACTGACTGACAGGGGGAGAATCCTGACTTGGACCCGTGATTCCCCCCCCGTTCACCGTAGACGTTACTCCCCACACATTGGAGCTTGTCCACTCCCGTGACTGCGCACATGTGCGTGGACATTGCGCCTCCGTAGAGGACCTCTGGGTCCTCATCGAACAGAATCGGGTTGTCGAAAAGGTCGGCCTCGAAGTCTAGGCCGTCTGCAACATTCAACATGCACCGTTAGCACAATAAAAAGAATTGGCTTCTGCACAGAATTTTCTACTACTGTTGTTGTCGTCGTGTTTGGAAAAAAGCGGATTACCTCACTGGGCAAAATGACAGATTCAGCCCCGTCCGTCTGAAATTAAAACCTCGCATGTCGTTCAGACACAAGGGCCATGAAGGGAAGGGGAAAACAAAACGTGAAATCAGTCTCTATCTCAAACACACCACACAGTCTTCGTGTACATATGCATACAGGCAGTGCATCGTGGTTGAATATTCTGGGTAGTTTTTACGGCACCGCAGGCAAAAACAAGGCAACACAGGGAGGATGCTTTTATGAATCGGAGAGGAAAACTCGAGGCAGCAGTGTCTGACTCTAGAGGTTCCCAAGTAGAGTTGAAAACATACCGTGGAAGGACAGCGAATCTTGCCGCCTCAACTTGACACCGTGCGGTCCTCCTCTCTGGCGTCAAACGAACTGCTTGACTGACAACTTTACTGACTGACTCACTCACTCACTCACTCACTCACTCACTGACTGACTGACTGACTGACTGACTGCAGAGAACTTCTTTCTGATTCCGCGTGTAGCTCCAAACCCTTGCACATGTGGCGTCCTGCACAAATGCAAACGCACATGCGCCCGCTGATACAGAAAGAATCCCAAGAGAGACCCGAGCGATCCACGCATGCAGCTTGTGTCTTCCGAACCCAATGGTCTTCTCTTCTCCTATGGCGAGAAACAAAAGCCTCTCTCGCTCCCTCTCTCGACATACAGTCAAGGAAAAGACGGACATGCACGCATGTTTCTTCCTTCACTGATGCATGAACTAAAGAGATGTACCGAACTTGGAGGGAGAGCCAATTGCACACACACACACACAAACACACACACACACACACACACACACACACACGCACACACACACACACACACACACACACACACAGAGAGAGAGAGAGAGAGAGAGAGAGGCGCAGAACAGATGCCACAAAATAGCTGTCTGTGCCCACACACCTCCATGCCCACTAGCTCGTAGATGCTGAAGGAGCTGGGAGTTGTCTGCCAGTCCCAGGGGGAGAACATCACACTGTCCCCCAGTTCTCCGTCGCTGTCCCCGATGTTATTTGTGTGACTGTTGCCCAGCTGTCCGTCGACGCTGTGAAGGGCAAAGGGGACGAGGGACATGAGACGTTCTGTAGCAAACGCTTCTTGTGCATGAGTGAGTCATCTTCCACATCCTGTCAATTCATTTCGGATTGCACCTTCCTCCTGCTACAATTTGGCTCTTCTTCTGTGACCTTGAATCCATATCTTCTTATGCTTGGTGAAAGAAAAACACAGACAGAGGAAAAACAACTACACACCTGTCCATCCGTATTCTCTCCCCAGCTGCACGTCCAAAGAAAGAGAGACAGACGGGAAATCAGGAAGCAAAAGTAAAGAGCAAGGACGTTCAGTACCAACGCACACAATATGCATCAAGTTCTGCGTCTCTTTAATTTCCCCTTCTTACAGGGATATTAGAGTTTCAGGCAGAGAGAGAGAAAAGCTTGTTCAAATGACGGGGACATATTTCAGGGTGCGTTTTGAACAGGAGAAAAGGGCAGCGAGAGGAAAGAGAAGGCCGGTTGACCATTTCACTGAAGCCACACCCGACGACTGGTAGTTGCCGAGTGCACAAGCAAAGTTGTACCCGCAACCGATGTCGGACGCCAGCCAGACATCGGAGGAGGATGACTCAAGGAACTCCACCGTTTTCGACCCTGAAGAGAGCCACGTACCTGCAAAGTTGTGAGAGAGAAAGAGAGAAAGGAAAAAGAGACAACGGATAGGCACATAGATGATTCCCACCCCACACCACAAAATCACCCACAGGTGAAGGAAAAAGGGATGTCAAGCTGACAAACAAACGAAAGAAGCGAATCGAGAGGAAAGGTAGATAGAGGGATATCGACCCACCAGCAGAACCCCAACAGAGTACAGACCCAACAGAGGCTCCATCAGATACGGGGACAATCTTACAGGAGAAAGAACTCGCAGCGCAGACTGTCACTGCAGTGTCGTCCTCATCCACGGCACTCCCTGCGTTCTCGAGGGCAAACGGAAGCGAGTCCCCGATACTGCAAAGAGAAGAAGAGCAGAGAAGAGAAGAACTTTCCAGGAAAGCGAAACAGGGATTGAAATGGGGATGTAAATCCTGTCAAGTGAGATCACACACGTTGTGCTACCTTCTCTTTGCACTCATCCGGTCAGCTCTATCAATTCCCGAGGAACAGACCTCCGGCTTGACGAATGGTGGATATATACGTACGGAGACAGAAGTGGTGCTGCTGACAGGTTGCACGGAAGCAAACTATAAGAAGATGCAGGAGCGAATGCGAGAATATAAGAGTCCAGGACAAAAGAAGAGAGAGAAGAGAAACAAACAAGCAATCAAACAACCAAACAAACAGACCTAGAACTACTCATTCCTGCGTTTCCCGATCCTCCCGGTCGCAGCTGTCCCTCTGTCCCCCTCCCCCTGCACAGGATAGGGAGAGAAACGGATGGCAGGAGATACTAGCTGGATTAGATGACCCCAAATGCCTGATATCCACGTATAACGATAACGACACTTCGAGTAATGAATTCCAAACCCGGTTCTGGGACTGTCCTGTCCATCAGTGATTCACTTCTCTTTTTGCTCCTAATAGAAGCGGAAATTGGCTCCTTGAATCTCAAAGAGAAGCAACGGACATTGCACACATCGATTGGAACGAGAGCTTTTTTGCTTTCGATTCCCCTCTCGATTGAACACACACACACACACACACACACACTCTCTCTCTCTCTCTCTCTCTCTCACACACACACACACACACACACTCACTCACTCACTCACTCACTCACTCACGCGCACGCACGCACGCACGCACACGCACACGCACGCACATGCACACGCACACGCACACGCACGCGCGCTCGCACACGCACACACACACACACACACACACACACACACCGAGAGAGAGAGAGAGAGA
>JAHBMJ010003540.1:24471-82612 GCA_018398765.1 Chromera velia | reverse complement strand
CCCAATTACAAAACAGTCCGAGACTCTTCAACCCTCCCTTCTCTAGATGCTAAGCGACAAAAGAGAAGCTTCCCTACGCCCACCATGGTGACATACATACGCTTCAATCAACGGACTGTTTCTACCCATCTCCTTTTCTTCTCTTTTTCTCATGTCATTTCGGAAGACGGCTCTGGAACAACCGCAACCGACAGGCAGATGACCATGTAGAGAAGCAGTCAAGTAGGAAAAGAAAATGTCTTCCACTAGTTGCGAACGTTTCACCTGTCTTTTCTCCTAGTGGGATGGTCCTCCAGCAGCAGCAAACACCTTTGTGCTTCAGCCTGCCTGACAGCGCTGAGCACCCCCCTATCTGACTGACAGAAAAAGCCGCAAGACGGGCTGGCTGACGAGACGGTCCGTCTGTCTAATCTCAAAGCCAGATGAGCCTGTTTACTGGTCTGATGGAAACAATCAAGAGGAAAACAACAATCAATAACACAAGAAATCGCAAAAAAGGCTTGAAAGACGCAAGCTGCTGCCAGGGGTGATGCAGTGTAATTGCAACACTCCGCACACGATACCCCACCCCGGCGCAAACCGTCTCTTCTTCACCAAACGAAAATGCATTCCGCAACGACCTGTGCTCGTTTACAAATTCCCACATGCGACGTCGTGCCTCCCGACTCATCTCGAAGCCGCACTGTCCGTACAGCCGCTCAGCGCCTGCCACAGGATTCCTGATCAGATCATCAAAGCTCACGTGCAGGAGACGCGACTGAAGGAGGTTCTCAATCTCACTTCCCTCCTGTTCCCGGCATTTCTTTTTTAACGACTGCAGAGCCTCACGGGTTAACCGCAGACTCTCCAGAGTCTCCGGGCCCGCCACGGAAGGGCTTGTGCCGGGGACTTCGAAGTAGCGCTGTCGAATCCTTGCTGCCGTCTCCGCCCACTGACCGATTTCCTGCTCGACATTCCTGCAGACAGACAGAAAGCCCGTTCATTCATTCATTCTCTTAATGCATTCATGATCCCTTGGTACGGCCTTCCTTCTTCCGCTTGACTCCCGTAGTGAGAAAGTCCCTCCATGCTGATGATCCATAACTGTGCACTCCAATCGATAGCAGAGACCGAGGCTTGCTGAACACAAACCACCAATCGATACGGGTGATCTGTCAATGAATCACCCTGCATGCTGGGCATTGAAACAAACAACCTTCTGCACTCTTCCCAAAAAGCACAACTAAAGTGCACTTCAATAAGAAACAAGCCAACCTTCCAGTGTGAACACAGACGATTTGTGCGTCTGGATACTCAGCAAGAAGAGTACCGAGAGCAGATGCGTGAAGGGAACTGTGGAGAACCCACGCTTGCGGGCTCGCTGACAGGTCAAGCCCGCCACCTTTCCCCCGAGGGGACACGCTCTTCGGGTCCCGTTGGAAAAGAGATCGCGATGAGGGTGTATATGATGAAGGACTTCTATTTTCTATCAGCTGTGCCCCATGGAAAGTTGCAGATGCATCCGTCCCTTTGACTGTCTGGTTCACACGCCATCTCCGCTCTCTCTGCCACTGGAGGTGCTGCAGGAATCTCTTATGAATCCTGTACGCTTCTCTCATTTCTGCGCACCCCCCTCGACAGAGCCACTCTCGATACTCCGACACCGCAAACGCGAAAGGAAAGGAGAAAGACCTGAGCGAATGTTCGAGGATCCAGAAATCCTCATCCGCTAACGAAGGGCCAAACAATCCAAGTCGGTCCCACTCAGGCTGCGCCGCGTCTGATGAGGGCAGGCCGCCGTGGATGAAGGCAAGCTGCTCGCGAGCAAATCGCACCCTCGGGTCTCTCAAACTTTCGCTGTCGCGGTGACCGAACGACCACGTTGGTTCTGAAGAGAGAGAACGAAGCTCATTCGGCCTCTCCAGGGTCTGAAGAAAGGAGCCATCCGGTCCGTACGGAGCTGCCATCTCGCAGAAGGCAGGCGCGCAGTTTCGCGGATCCTCCGAGAGGAGGCGGAGGAGCAGCTGGCCTGCCACTCTGGAGGAGCTCAGAATGACCAGAGGAGGCGCGACCTTCACATTTCGAATCTCAGGATGGCGTCTTTCTGCCTCTGCCATCCACATCAAGTTGCCAGCCATCTGCCGACACCGTGAGAGGAGAGCGAAACGTCCCTGGAAGTTCAGGCTCATCCCGCACGACACAGGGGCACGAGGCGATAGTGAGGATGAGGTAGAAGCCGTCTGCTCTGTCTCGGTTGGACTCTCCCCTGTTTTCTCTGAGTCAGCAGGCCTCGAGAGTCGGGAAGTCGACTCGCAAAGAACCGCAAGCGCCTCTTCGACAGAGTCTTTGACGCTCCGTGATCCTGCCCACTGGGGCATGGAGGGACTCTCAACCGCTCTCTCCTGAAGGCAACGAGCAGCACTCTGCAGAATGCTCTGTGGATCGAGACGAACAGCCCGCGAGTCAGGCTTGTAGAGTCCCCGCTCGCAGCAGAAGACGAATGAACGCATGAGCACATCCTCCCCGGAGGGCCAACTCATGTGCGGGAGGTCCTCGAAGATGTTCTCTGTGCAGACGGGGAAGGGGTCCCGTCTGGCCTCCGTCTCCCTGTCCACCTCATACCAGTAGGGCCTCCAGTGCTGCACAGGGAAGGGAGAGGGGAATTCTTCAGCCAAAAGCGATTATTAATAGTACCATGAAGCCTTTGACCTGATCGCACAACGACAGCTCCTCTTGCGTGCTAATGCTCTAGACCATAGGTCAAGAAGGACGATGCTGGACGATGCCTTAGTTTAAAAAGTCGGGAGGGACTTGAAGTTCAAATTCTCACATGCAGAAAGAAAAAGAGAGCCTGAATTAACAGCATGATCATACCTACTCACTGATGAGTCGAGGGAGTTTCATTCATGACTTCTTATTTTACTGAATGTAGCTATGCAGAAGAAGAAGAAGCAGAAGGAGAAGGAGAAGGAGAAGAAGAAGGAGAAGAAGAAGAAGAAGACGGTCGAGAATGAATTCATCACTCAGAGGTTACAAATACCAGGAAACAGGACAGAGCTGGGGATCCCCACATATACATCCCCATTGAAAAAAATCGCACTCGATGAAGCGCCCTCTTAGCGAGATCGAGGAAAAGTGACTCCCGGACACGAATGTGAAAGAGAAGTAAGGACGCAGGGACATGCAGAGACAGAGAGGACAGAGACAGAGGGCTGAACAGGGGACCTGCAGAAGAAAAAAGGAACAATCACGAGTTGACTCACTGACTGACGTACATGCATGAGAGGCAGAAACTTCAGGAGGGGGGATTCTGCCCCTCTTGCTTGAATGGTCTTCTCAAATTCTTCAAAGGAGACGCCCTTCAGAGAGAGACCAACTCCTGCAGCCCAATGTTCCTGTTCAAACCTGCACCTTCCTCACAAGAGGGAGAGGAACGGGTACAGATTCTTGTGTGAAGCAAATGAAGACTCCATGCTCGGCCCCAAAACCATGATCTGACTGAGGATCAACGCACTGCGATCAAGCGAGACCCTGCCCTGCTTTTCTTTGCTGTCCTTCAATCGTCAGTTCAAGCAGACGCAGGGGACACCCTCTCCCTCATTCTCTGTCAGATCTCTATCTCACAAAAACGCTGCGAGAATCCAGAAAAAACAAATGACCCACAACACATCTCTTGTAGAGTATAAATCACCAACTGACTGGCTGATGGTCCGTGTGTTGATTAGGTGATACATCCAGTGCTTCCGATTCTCCAGCAGTGAGACCTCCACCTGCACGAACACCCACACGCACAAGAACACAGATAAACAGCGGGAGCTGGCTGGAGAGAGGTCACAGCGGCTAGAGGCGGATGACGAGTCCGAACAAGGCAAGACCGGGTTGCACAAGTGAGTTCATTCTACGACAAGGGTGAGAAAGCTTGCAAGCAACCTCTTTCTAATGTTCTCTCCATCTCTCTAACTTCCATTTCTTCTCTCCTTTCGTGCATCATTTGCAGCGTGAAGGTGATTTCATTCAAGCAAACAAGAAAGAGTCCGAGGAACCTTCTCACCGGCTTGCTAGCTGACCCACAATCATCTGAGCGATCGTGTCGACGGGAGTGAAGGGCGCCGAGTTGACAGATCGAGGGAAGCAGCCCTCTTGCATGGCCGCAATTGTCATGACTGAAGCAAAGTCGCCGCTATTCGTGTTCGTGTACCCCGACTCCCAGGCCACGTAGACGCTGGGAAGTCTGTAGACAGCGACCGGAAGCCCGAGATCGCGTGCTCTGTTGAGAATCATCTCTGCACCCATCTTCGACCATGGATAGCCGACCATCTGTGGAGGAAAATGCCTCTGCATTTCTTCGGGGTCGGGTGCGGAGCCGTCCTCCGGCACTATTCGACCCGCGAACTCTTTGCTGAAGAATGCAAAGAAGGCTGGCCAGATGGCAAGGGTGGAGACGAAATGCAGAGGCTTCAAACGATGTGTCGTGCAGAGATCGATCACGGTCTGGGTTGGCAGGACATTTGGTTTTCGGAGACGTGCGTAGTCTCCGACTAGACTGACGTCAGCTCCTGTGTGGTAGACAATGTCAATCTCCCGACATAGGCTTCTGAATTGGTCTTCACTCAGCCCCAGTTTCTTCTCGGAGAGGTCCCCAGGGAGGGGCACAATCTGGGAGGCATACGTTGGCTTCCAGATGTTCGCCTCCAACATTGCGCTCTCGATGCGGTCGAGCGCAGCCTCACGGTCGGACGCTCTGACGAGGCAGTGGACGCGCAATTCCGGTATTTCGCTCATCTCAAGGAGAGACTTCAGCTGGAATCGGCCAACCAAGCCCGTCACACCTGTGAGAAGAACATTTCGAACCTCCGCAATGGGCTTTGGGGGCAGGGCTTTGGAAGCCTCGAAAGAGACCTCACTGCAGAGGGTCTCGATGTCATCAATCGGATGAAGAACACCGGATGCCTTCCCCCGTCTCCGGGACTCTTCAAGCGACAGGCCTAACGACGAGGGCCCTCTCTCACCGTTTCTCGGGCCCTCCCGTTTGACTCCCTCAGAGACCCCAACCCCGCCTGATGCCGAGATCAGATCGCACACGCACCCGATCAGTCCGTCAAGGGTGGGGTACTCAAACATGGCCGAGATAGGGAGACGTACTCCCAGCTTCTTTTGGAAGGCGCTTCGAAACTCCACCGCCCCCAGCGAGTCGATCCCCAGATCCTGCAGGGGGGCGTCCATCGGGGGCAACTCTGAGGCCGAACCCCCGAGCACCTGACTCGCCGTCTCCACAGCCACGCTGCTCACGTGCTTCCTCAGCTCATCACTCGACATCTCCGAAAGAGCAGTCTGCAGCTCTGACGGAACGATCGGATCTCGGGCTCCCCTCTCCACGCCCTTTAGAACTTCGCAGAAGAAAGGAGGGACGACCTCATATCTCTGCAGGAACGGCCCCCATCTGATTTGCTGACAACCAATCACTGCTGGCCGAGGAGAACGCCCACACAGAGATGCGCGCATTGCCTCCCCCAACACACGCAGCCCCAGCTCGTTGCTGATGCCGACGTAACCTGCGAGACGGTACTTCTCCCGCACAGCCGCCCCCGCAGCCATGCCCTGCTCTTCCCACGGGCCCCACTGGATGCTCACCGCACGCAGTCCATGCTGAACGCGGAATGCTGCGAGAGAGTCCAGAGCAGCGTTCGCAGCCGCGTAATTAGCCTGTCCGAAGTTACCGAACAGGGACGCTACCGACGAGAACAACACAAACGTCTCCAGTCTCTCCTCCAGACCCAAACGATGCAGCGCCGTGTGAAGGTTCCATCCCCCCATCACCTGCACGCACACCCAGACACACAGAAAGGCGGATGAATGAGACGAGTATTCGTACCATCAAATCTCCTTGTGTTTTCACCTTTCATCCACACCCCCAGCCCTTCCTCCCTCTTTCCCCTCACCCGACCGCCTGACTACAACGGACCTTCGAGGCGAACACCTGGCGGACGCTGCCCTCTGTCTGGTTCCTTAACTGTGCATCTGCAAGCACTCCTGCACAGTGCACGATGCCCAAACGCCCCCGAAAACCTCCATTCACGCCCTGTTCCCCATCCTCACGGTCAAACTCTCCTGTTCCCCTGCGACAAACGCTCTGCAGAAGTCTCTCGCAATTCTCTGCCAACGACACATCACACGAACGCACCTCCACCTCCACTCCCTCTCCCGACTCAGCACCCATCGACGCACGATGTAGGCGCTTCATCAAATCTCCCCTCGCCGTCTCAGCGTCCGGAGCTGACCGCCGAGACACAAGAACTATCCGCTTCGCACCCTCACCCACCAGCCACTTCGCTACCAACAGACCCAAACCCCCAAGACCCCCCGTCACGATATACGTGCACCCGACTTCACCCTCGGACCCAGACTCAGCCTCACTGCGTTGACAGCCCTCACCGGACTGCAAACAACCCCGAGGAGCCTCAATGCAGCTGGGAAAGGACATCACTGCCCTCTCGCTCTCACAAGCGCCCTCCCATGGCGTGTCTCCGCCACTCTCATTTCTTTCTCTCTTCGCGCTTGAAGACTGCAAGTACCGGAACGCTGCTGATGCACCGTCCGTGCCCCCCGCCTCATCGGTGCTGCTGACATCGAACGCGCGCACTCGAAGAGCCTTCTGCAAACTCAGTGCTGTATTGCCTCTTTCCTGATCTCCTTTCTCCACTAAAAGTGCCACGCATTCGAGAAGCACAGACACCGCTGAGGCTTCCACCTCACACCCGCTCTCTACCGCAGTCACAGACGCCCCCATACCACACACGAACGGCTGCAGCAACGGCTCCACAGTCGCTGCCGCGGCCGACGGGAGCGCCGCCGCCTCCTCGAACGTCAGATATCGAGGCTTCCTCGCTACCAGACACCGCGACGTGACTGTCAGTGTCTTCAGGCAATCAGAGGCCAACCCGAAAACGTCGTCACCCACCCCGACGCCCGTCACCGCCGTGCCCACACGCGTCACCGTGCCCGCAAAGGAACGAATAAGACCGGTTCGACCTGCGAGAGAACGACGACAGAGAAGGCATGTACAAAACAGAGCGCGGGAGAGGAAAAACGAACCTCGGGAGGAGAAGAGGGCGCATTCGGGTGACTGCATGACCTTTTGACTGCATACGTCTCGATCGTGCTGCCTGACTGCCTGAATAAACATCACACAACTGCCTGAACAACTCCCGGCCGCGCGCAATCTCTTCTTCATCCTCATTTCCCAACCTCCAACCCACCCACTGTCTTCCTAAGAGTGTTGCGGAACGACTGACCGTCTCGCTCTGACGTCCCAATTGACAAAATTTTGAGGTCCCGCGAGCTCAGGCACACAGCTCGCACGCGAACCTCAAGCAGGTCGCTCCCCAAATTCGCTGCCCGAACCTCCGACACCGCTTGTGCTCTCAGCCGCACCGACATCCCCGGTCCTTCACACTCAGTGGCTCCGCCTGAGACCTCTGCACATTCCGACACATGAAGCTCGAGCGGTCCTCTGACAGACAGACCGCTCGGTGTTAACCGGAGTGCCTGAATGCCCCCATCTCGCACGAGCACCTCGTTCTCGAAGTGCGCCTTGTCGTTTCCTCTTCCTGTCAGACGGACAAGGTCGTAAACTGCCCCCGGAATCCCCGAAGAGGTATCAACAAAGGCTGTTCCAACCCTGCCCCCCACCATCTGGAGCTCCAACGCGGCAGAGCGAGCCAGCCCGAGTACACCACCGTGCACCGGGAAGCCGCAATGGGCATCAGTTGCTGCTGCAGAAACAAATCTGACCGTTCGGGGTCGCTGCACGCCTCTGGGCCAGGTGGGAGACAGAAGGGCCTGCAGCAGCTGTGTCCCCTCCCACAAGACTGCAACGGCAGCGTCCACAACATTTCCCTCTGGGGGGACAGGAGAGGATGTAAGGGCACCAAGGTACAGAACCTCTGCCCAGTTTACACTCTTCAGCAACTCGACCAGCGCCTCCCCCTCGGGGACGCTCCCTGACGGAACCACTTTCGAACCAGGGTGCAGTCGCGCAAGCTCTTCGGAGGCTTCAGGGGGACCGCCGAGAAAAAGAAAAGGGGGCAATACGACCTGAGAACACTCTTCGGTTGCAACATCGGCCTTTGCGATTTTCGTCCACTTCGCCTCCCACAGCAGCTCCCGTGGAATGGGGGGTGCGCGACGAGAGAGGTCGATGGGTCGAAGGTGCAGGCCGAAAACCTCAGTGAAGACACGTCCACTCTGGGTGAACATGCGGACATCAAACGAGGCGTTTTCCGAGGAACGGCGGAGCATGCGAATGTGAGCCCAGACATCCGCTTGGCTCTCATTGGGATACAAACACCCGAGCGTCACTTTGTCTGCACCTACGAGGACCATCAGTGGCTTGCGGCCTCGCTGGCTGGCACC
This sequence comes from Chromera velia, assembly GCA_018398765.1. NCBI lineage: Eukaryota > Chromeraceae > Chromera > Chromera velia. Next base: position 74,221 of record JAHBMJ010003540.1, on the reverse strand, counting down.
CTCCTTTACCAACTCCTTTTGGGAGAGCAGAAAAGTCGCGTTTGCAGCCTGGAAAGAGGCATCCAGAACAGCAGGGTGGACCCGGAAGGAACGGTCAAGCTCCTCCAAGGCAAGACCTTGGGGTAGACGGAGGCATGCAAGTCCTTCGTCTGCTCCTTCCTTGTGCCCCCACAGAGAGGCCAGTCCCCTGAAACGAGGACCGCATGAAGGACCCATTTGGGCAGCAGTGTCGAAATACTCCTCGATCTCAAATCCCTTCGTCTGACAGAAGGACGAAACAAATGCGGACATGTCTACATGAGAGATCTCGAAGGCGTCGTCTGGAGTTCCAAGAGAGATCGGGTTGCTGATTGAACACCGTGCATGGTCGTCCCAGTAGGATTCGTCGTTCTCGCCCATCGTTTCTTCAGCACCGGGAAGTCCCGGGCGTGAAGAGACGGTGACCAAATTGTCGGGACTCACTTCGACTCTCAAGGTTCTCCACGCTTCGTCTTGTTCGCCTTGAGGGAGAACCAGCTGCTGATCAAACTCCACGTCGTTCAGAGACACAACCGCCAAAGCCCTCTTGGGGGCTCTGTCAACAGAAGCATTCGGAGTCTCCACACTGTCTGCATTTGCAGACGCATAGGCCCCAATCATCTCGATGAATGCCGCGCCCGGCATCGAGGCCATGTCGCGCACTCGATAATCTTCAAGCAACCTACGCACATCTCTCCTCAATGTGCACTCAAAGATTCGAGCCCTGCCTGTCTCCCTCCTCAATCTGCCAACAAGAGGATGGGACAGCGGCGCGAAAGGGAATGATTTGTGCTTCCATTTGTCAAGGCCCCCGAGAGCAGCTGCAGCAGCAGCGGACTCAACCTCTGCTGACTGAGGAACCCCCTCAGATTGAGCAAGCCTCTGGACTTCCGCCAGTGCGTCTTTGAAAGACCTGCCACCATCAGAAGGCGTGAGTGAGGACACCCACCCGACCGAACTCCCATTCAAGGACGCAGATGCCAAGCACTGTCGTCCCATGTTCACAAGAACCGGTTGCGGGCCAACCTCCACAATCACCGAACACTCGAGACTCTCCACACACTCCCGAACCGCATCTGCAAACCGAACTGGTCTCTCAATCTGAGAAAGCCAGTACTCAGCACGTGTCAACTCGCTTGTAGAAGCCAGAGCTCCTGTTACAGTCGAAACCATGTGCATATTCTCACAAGGCGCCTTCAGGCCATTCTGTGCGATCACTTCTGAAAGCACTGGTGCATATCGACTGGACGCAGAGCGCATCAGAGGGGAGTGGAAGGCATGCGAGACGGAGAGGAACTTTGCTCGACCCTCGAGACCCATACCAGACAGCACTGCCTCGACACCTGCGCGAGGACCGGAAATTACCACTGACCGCGGCCCGTTGACAGCAGCTACTGCCACACCCTCGGCATCCAACCCATGCCGCTTTGCAGCCTCAATGGCCTCCAGCACCTCCTCCTCGCTTGCATGACAGGCAGCCATCACACCGTCGCTGCCAGGGGTCTCCTCCATCAACCGTGCGCGCTTTGCAACTAGACGCAGCCCATCCTCCAAAGACATCACGCCGCTCGCTACTGCCGCTGGGTACTCACCAAGACTGTGCCCCATAACAACGTCAGGCTCTACCCCTTTTGACCTCCACAGCTCGCACAGGGCTGTCTCGACGGCAAACAGCGCAGGCTGAGAGTACTTCGTCTGGTGAATCTTCGCTTCTGCTGCAGCTATGTCGTTGCGGGAGGCTGGGAAGAGGAGTTCAGTCAGGGGGAAGTCAAGGAGCGCTCGCTCCATCAACAGTCTCTCACACTGGTCAATCACGCGATGGAAAACGTTCTCGTTCTCGTACAGTTCCTTGCACATTCCCACAAATTGGGCTCCCTGTCCTGTAAACAAAAAGGCAATCTTACGACGATGTGAAGGATCAGACGAATGGACCTTGCACATTTCGGCGCTCTTTGTTTTTCTTTCTTCTCCGTCTTTTTCGTCCTCCATATCTACATGGATCAGAGAGTCCCCTGCCTCCACCACCACGTGTGCATTCGTCCCTCCAAAACCGAATGACGACACCGCACCAATCAGCCTCTCCCTTTCTCCAATCCCCACACCATACACACCGCGGCCAACGCCGATCGGTGTAGGCTCCGAGGGAAAGACCACCGGAAAACCGTCCAGATCAAGGTGAGGGTTCACCGTCTTCAGGTGCAGGTTCGGGGGTGCACAGCGCTGTTGGAGAACGAGAACCAGCTTGATGAAGCCGGCAATCCCCGCCGCCCCCTCCAGGTGCCCGAAGTTCGTCTTCAACGCACCCACAACCAGAGGCACATCCTGTCCCCTGCCCTCTCCGTACACGGCCTTCAGGGCTCCCACCTCGATCGGGTCCCCCAACGCCGTCCCCGTTCCGTGCGCCTCCACAAAGCACACCTCCGACGCCCTCACTCCCCCGTCCCGCAGAGCTGAACGGATCACCTCTTGCTGGGATGGACCGTTCGGGGCCGTCAGAGATGCAGACCGCCCGTCATGATTCACTGAAGAACCCCGCACCACCGCAAACACGGGCTTCTTCTGCTCCCGCGCGTCACACAGCCGCTGAACAACCACTGCACCCACACCCTCTCCCCGCGCGTACCCGTTGGCGCTTGCGTCAAAAGTCTTGCAACGCGCTTCAGGAGACAGCATGCGCGCCTTGCAGCACCCAACAAACATGCGGGGACTCAGAAGCAGGTTCACAGCAGCCACCAGAGCAGAAGAGCAGCCACCGTGACGCAAGTGCTGCATCCCCATATCCAGCGCTACCAAGGCGGATGAGCACGCGGTGTCCACCGTCATCGAGGGCCCCTTCAGCCCAAAGACGAATGACACTCGGTTGGACAGAATCGACTGCGCTGTGCCCGTCGTGGCAAGGGCACTGCCCTTCCCTTCCACATCCGTCGCAGCCCAATCGTTGCCCATACAGCCCACATACACACCCGTGGAAGAGTCCCGCAATGACTCTCGCGAGTGTCCTGCATGCGACATCGCCTCAAAAGCAACCTCCAGCACGTGTCGCTGCTGGGGGTCCATCAACTTCGCCTCAATCGGGGAGATCGAGAAGAACCCGTTGTCGAACAAATCAATGCCATCAATAAACGCCGCCTCCCTCACGTACGTGCATCCGTCGGCATCAGGGTCGGGGTCAAACACGGCCTCGTTGTTCCACCGGCTCAGCGGGACCTCTGACATGCAATCTGTCTTCCCCATCATCATCTGCCACAACCGAGCAGGGTCAGTGCTGCCGCCAGGAAGTCGACAAGCCAAACCCACGACCGCCACTCTGCGGTCTTCTGGCTGCTCCACAGGCATCCCATCATTGAGACGAGCCAGAGCTGACAGAGACGCACTCTGACGCTCTCCCTGAGACATCGCAGACTCCCGCACCTGCTGGCAGATGAAACCGACGATGCCGTTCAGCGTTGGATAGTCAAACAAAACCGTGGCGGGGAGCTGTACCCCCAATTTCGTCTGCAGGCTGTTGCGGAGCTCCACCGCCCCCAGCGAGTCGATCCCCAGATCCTGCAGGGGGGCGTCCATCGGGGGCAACTCTGAGGCCGAACCCCCGAGCACCTGACTCGCCGTCTCCACAGCCACACTGCTCACGTGCTTCTTCAGCTCCTCAACCGACATCGACAACAACTCGAGAGAGACCCGGAATGATCCCCCTCGGTGAGAGTGTTGTGTCCAGTGGATGGGCTGATGTTGCCACTGTTCTGCCCTCTGTCTCTCCTCCTCTTCAGTTAGAATGCCTCCGGCTAGCTCCGGAGGTGGTTCTTGAAGAATCACGTGAGCATTTGTGCCCCCAAATCCAAACGAAGAGACACCTCCCGTCAAACGTTGTCCTGTCTCCTCACACAGAGGAAAGGGAATGGTTTCTGTTGGGATTGCGAAATGGAATCGCTTGGTGTTAATCTTCGGGTTCAAACTCTCAAAGTGGAGGTTTGGAGGGACCTCTTTGTGCTGCAGGGCAACCAGAAGCTTCAAGAACCCCGCAATGCCTGCTGCACCTTCAAGGTGTCCGATGTTCGTTTTCACCGAACCTACAAGAATAGGGCGGTCGAAAGACCGAGAGGAGCCGAAAACTGCTTTCAAAGCGCTGAGCTCAATCGGATCTCCCAGTGCCGTTCCCGTCCCATGGGCCTCCAGAAAGCCAATGCAAGCAGGTGAGAGGCCTGCAGAGCGAAGAGCGTCTCTAATCACCTCCTGCTGCCCTTGAGCCCTGGGAGCAGTCAGAGATCCCGCCCGCCCCCCGTGGTTGGTTGCGGACGCCTTCACAACTGCAAGGACTCTTTCGCCTTTTGAACGCGCAGCATCAAGACGCGTTAGAACCACAGCACAAACTCCCTCTCCTCTCACGTACCCGTCCGCACGTGCATCGAAAGCCTTACACTTCCCATCGGGGGCCAGCATTCGTGCCTTGCAGAACGCAACAGTGACACCAGGGTTCATCATCAAATTCACTCCCGCAGCCAAAGCAGCGACCCCGGCAGACTGACACCTTCCTCCCTCACTCACCTCTTGCCTCAGCTTCTGCACGGCAAGATCAATCGCCACTAAAGAAGAGCTGCAGGCTGAATCCACTGTAATGGACAGCCCCCGCAAGCCGAAGATGTACGATAAACGGTTAGCCAAGATTGAGGAGGATGCCGAGATGGCTGACAAAGCAGAAATCTCTCGACCTCCACTGATGCCATGCCAGTCGTTCGAGGAGCACCCCACGAAGGCAGAAATGTTCTGTGACTCTAAGTCTGGCTTTTCCCGCCCTGAGGACTGGAAGGCCTCGTATGAGGCTTCCAAAAGGAGACGTTGTTGGGGGTCCATCGCCTTCGCCTCCGCAGGGCTAACTCTGAAGAAGGCGTTATCAAAAAGGTGTGCGTCCTCAAGGAACCCCCCAACCTTAACGTACATCTTCATTCCCCCCTCTGCGTTCGGGTCGGGATCAAAGAAGTCGTCGACCTCCCACCGAGACCGGGGAACCTCTGAGATCGCATCTCTGCGAGCATGGAGAAGCTCCCAGAAGTCTCCCAAATTCCGGACGCCACCAGGAAGACGGCAGGCAGCACCTACTACAGAAACATCGTGCGACATTGTCTGGTCATCTACGGACAGAAAAGAGGACAGAGTAGGATCCCCTAACAAATGGGCGCAGGTCACCCCCCCATTTCCCCCTTCTTCGTCTTCCTGCTGGTGATCAGTCTCATGACTGTCGCAAAGGAAGTCAAGAACATCTTGGAGTGTCGGGTAGTTGAAAAGAAGAATGGGGTCCACTTCCAATCCGAGAGAAGCGCTTAGCTCCTCTGTGAATTCCACCGCTCGCATGGAATCTATACCGTGTTCGTGGAGAGGAACATCAAGGCTTATGCTTTCGGGGCATGGCTCTTCTCTCTCCCTCACATCTTGCATCCGCATCTTAAAGACCTTTTCAACGGCTGCACTCACAGCTTGGAATACTCTTCGTCTCCTTCTCCTGCCCTCAATCGACAATTCCGATGAAACTTCTGCAGCATCTGACCCTTGGACTACCCCCACAAACTCCTCTCTCTTACTGCCCATGTGATACTCAGCGTTTCCGGAGTCCCCTGAACTGAACTGTGCTCCATTCCTGGTCTTACTAACACTGCAACTGCTACTACTACTGCTGTTGCTACTGCTGCTGTCAGACTGAGTACACGACCGCGAGCAGGGCAGTGAGGGGACAGAGGACGAATCATTTGAGGGTCTTGTGGTTCTGAATTCTGCCGAGGGACCGACAGGAGGGTGCCTTCTGACAATGCGCTCGCCACCTATTTCCTCAACGCTGCAAATTCCTTCCAAACTGTTTTCTGCGGGGACGGAAGGGGCGGGCCCGCTAGGGTTGTCAATGTTTGTCTCGTACAGGACGCTCTGCAATGGGAAAGAGGAAAGGAGGCAGCGAAATAGGGTCACTTCAGCTGGGACAGAAAGAAAGCCGCAGAAAAGACAGTGTATCAAATAGAGGGGAGTGGGAGACCAAGCCAAACAAATCAGGGACAATCCACATGGCAGAGACTCATTCATAGACTGACATCAATCTTTCCCCCCAACAGAAGTTCACGAGTCAAGGATCTCCGAATCTTCCCCGAAGAAGTCTTCGGCAGCGTTCGGGCCTTCAACAACCAAACTTTGTGCACCTGGACCCCAGACGACCTCAGCACAGCACTCGCTGCCTCCCTCGCTACCCTGTTGAATCTCCTCTCCTTCTGATCCTCTGCAGAACCGGACAGACGAGTGAACAGTTGAAGCCACCCGTTGCAGCCATCAGTCTGCACATCGTCGCGCAGCTCTGCAGCGACGCCTACCCTCTCTTCTTCATCTCCATCGCATTCCAGAGCGAAGCACGCGCAGCAGCCAGCACGGATGCCCTCACACTCCTCCACAGCTTGCTCGAGATCCTGAGGGAGTGGGGGAGAGAGAGAGTGTTTTGATTTTCTAGATTTCTTTGCCTCTCCTAGCTCAAACAGTGGAATGAGAAATTTTTGCGTGTCCTGATCGGCACACAAAAAAATCAACGAATCAGCCAATCACTCAGCAGAGCCGAACAAAAGGAACAAAACATGAAGAAGGCTTGAAAGAAAGGCGGCCGACCTGTGGGTAGTAGTTTCTTCCTCTAATGATGATCACGTCTTTGAATCGACCAGCAATGTAGAGCTGCCCTCCGAGGATGAACCCGCTGTCTCCAGTCCTCAGAAAGCGGGCAGAGGAGACGGATCCGTCAATAAGCGTGCACGCACATGCGAAAGTGTCCCGGGTCTTCTCTCCCATCGAGAAGTACCCTGCCGCAACGGAAGCTGAGCAAATCCAGACCTCTCCAACTCTGCCCTCCGGAAGCTCTCTGAGGGTCTCGGTCTCGACAATCAGAACTGAGAAAGGAGTGCATGGGAACGGTCAGGCATGAGAGAAGGAAGATGTTCAAACAGGGGTGTAGCACCTCAGAGAAGCATGTGTCAGCCAGAAGGTCGGCAAGGGCCTGAACAACCAAAGAAGGGGGAGCCTGTGCGAAGAGACAGCTGACTGACTGACCTTCCATCCCTGGAAAGACGGCGCCAGACGCCACAAGTGACAGAGACTCAGACGTGTCTGAATGAGCAGAAGGCGGTCGTCCCAGTAAGATTTCCCATTCCCCCTTTTTGCACACCTGCCGCTGCACAATGAAGCACAATGAACCAAAAAACGATGTTACAAATCCCTCGATCCAAACACATAGATGGAGACACGACTCATTCATGCGAAACTCAAATCGACCAGCAAAAGCAGAGTGAAGAAACAAGCAAGACGAAGGAAAGCACCGACCTCTTTCCGCATCTTCTCTGCATCCACCGAAATTGCCTGTGGGCACGCACGTCTGTGGGCCCTACCGGAGACCATCAGCGTGCTCTCCGCCAGTCCGTAGGCAGGCACGATCATCCAGGGCTTGAATCCTACGACCGCGAACCTCTGCGTACACAAAAATGACCAAGAAAGTGCATTGTGAAAAGTTGTGATCACAGTGAGAGAAAAGGTCGCGAAGAGAGACTGCCCATTCATGCTGCCCTCGTAAAGACAGCGCAATATGAGGCCAAAAAATTGGGTAGAAATAGAGAAGAGCCGGGGGACAAACAAGATAGTCAAAGAAAGACAATCAGTGCACTAGAAATAAATGGCAGGACAGGCTGGTTTTAAATGGCACCCGAAAGAAAAGGCGAGAAAAGAAACGTCACATGAACCCAGGCCGCGCACACACGCACGCACTCAGATACACACACACATGCACACATACGAAAAAAATGCACAGATAGCAGTAGAGTGTGAGCGGTACCAACCTGCAAAAACCGTTCCAGCGTGCCTGCCTTGATTGGCTCTGCCCCACACACGATGCCGGACACGTGGGATAGGTCCAAAGACTGAAGGACGACGTCTGACATCTTCCGTGTCACCAACTCAAATGCAAAATTGGGTCCTGCTGATACTGTGGCTGCATATTTCGACATTCCAACCAGCCAGTTTTGCGGTCTCCTGATGAAATCGAGAGGGCTCATGAGGAACGTCTCGATGTTGAAAAAGATGAAAAAGATCAAAGTGCCTATCAAGCCCATGTCGTGATAGAGCGGAAGCCACGAGAATCCCCGTACCCTGTGTGCCCGTACTCTCCTACTGATTTCATGCCTTCTCTCCATGAACAAGTCAAAACTTTCTAGACCGTATTTCTGTGCGTTCTCAGACGTCTCCGGATCATCTACTGAGGAGTCAATCTCCATGATGCGAAGAATGTAATGGATGTTGTGCAGAAGGGAGCCGTGCGTCACCATCACACCTTTCGGAGTGGATGTTGAGCCAGAGGTAAACTGCATAAAGCAGATGTCAGAAGGCTCCATTTGCGTCGGATCTCTTCTCGCTGACTCCGAGGTTCTCTTGATCATGTCCGGCGTGCAATGCCATCTCAGAGAGCCCCACCTTTCTCTCTGCTCTCCTCCCGTCAGCGTAGACAGCAATGTGACTATCCTCCTATAAAAGGAGTTGGTTAGGCAGCATGCCGCCCGGGCGGTCTCGGCGATGTCGCAGAAGCGGGCGACGTCAGAGGCCGCCCTGCTGGGGTCGGGGGGGTAGACCGGTACAGCAACGACACCTGTGTGGATGCAGGCGTAGAAGGAGACCACAAAGTCCAGGCCAGGCGCAAAGCACAGAATCACTCTGTCGCCTTTCTTCAGCCGGAGGGTCTCGTCAAAGGCGACACAAAGCCTCTGCACTTGGGAGTTGAACTGCTGGGCGGAGAGGCTCTGAGTTACACGAGCGTTGGCGTCGACCCATGAGAGGAGGTTCTCAGGGGGGTCGTTTTTTCCTTCTTCTACTATTCGTTGGAGCTGTCCTGAAAGGGGAGAAGGGCCGTACTTCTCCCAGAGATGGCGAAGATCATCGAAAGCCGCTTGCTTCGATGCTGAAGAAGACATTCGGTCTATCCACCCGTCACTGATTAGCTCTGGAACTCGTGCTTACACTCAAATATGTTGACCAAGACAGATTCTGCCATGCATGGAACTTGCAGAATTGTGGGCTTAGTCACGGCTTTGCGGTTCTGCGTGAATGCAGATCGGCCAGTCAGGGATACAGAGGAGGTTAAATGAGACAAAACTCTTTACTGCATGCTTCTGACAACACACTCTTCTCACGGCTCGACCAAGTTTTCCAGCGGAACTCGACTGTTTTTGACAAATGACAAGAAGCGAACGACTGGGGACGATAATGATGTGTCTGCCCTTGCCTGATAACCACTTTAGTGATTCGGATCGAAGAAACTTTCAGCCGTCTCTCCCGTCTCCATGACAACAATACGTGGCCCCGGAAAGCTAGCGTATATCGTGGGGCACTTGCGCTGCGAGGTACGTGCTCCGAGACGCCGCGGCAAGTTCTGCGAAATTTGTGGAAAGATGGGAGCGAAATGGAGCGATCAAAGAGAATGGCCTTCCGAGGTTAGCACTGCTTGCTTGAATGAACTATACCTGGCCAGGGGGTCAGCTTCAAAGCACTTTTGTTGCAGAGTTCCTGCATGTGTGTCAAATGATGTGACTCTTGCGAAGTCCCGAACGAAGTGTTCCTGTTTTCCGAGCAGCTCAGTCTGTCTGCACGTGCAGACCGTTCTCTGGTCTGAATGACGTCTGGGCAGCGCACGGACGCTGTCCCAGACCAGGAAGTGGCTGACTGGGTTGAGTGCTCTCGTTGTAAGAAGTGGAGGCGATGGTTCTTCACCGACACGGTTCCAGAAACCTGGGTGTGCGAACAGAACGTCGACATCCGTCACAACAGCTGTGACATCGAAGAACGTCAGTCTCCTTTCCAAAGTTTCCTGTGTCATCGTTTGTATTCCCCTTCATACTGATGTGGTCCCCCCCTCCTCCTTCACCCTCTCCTTCTTCGCTGACTCTGTACTTGCAGAAGAAGAGGGGATTGCGGATAAAGAGTTTGAGACCTTTCTGTGGGTGACAGAGGTGCTCAATAGGTTGAAGCAGAGTGGACTCACCCCAAAGGAATTGGACACACCCCAAGGCCCCCCCCTACCCTGGGAGAACCGATTTTGGAATGTTGCAAAGCATATCTTTGTTAAGTTTGAAACAGTTGCTCCAATCCCCCCGCCAATCAAGAGTTATCTCAGCCAGTCCCTTGGTGCAGGAAGGTCCTCTGGAGTGAGTCGGGCGGGGAGGCAGCCGACGAGGGCTGCCCCAAAGCCCGGAGGCACTTCTCGGCCCGCACGCCCTCTCCACGAGTCATCCAGAGCTGCTGGATCTTCTGCAGCTCCAAAGGCCCGACCGCCCGCCTTTGAGAGCGCATCAACGTTCCGACCACCCCCAGCAGGGGGAAACGTCATCCCCAATGTCGCCATCCGCGTCGCGCCCCACTCAAGCGTTTCTGCCTCCCCGGCCTCCAAAGCAGCTCCCTCGCCCCATCACATTCATCAGAGGCAGGGGGGTGCAGGACTTCAGCAGGACGTTCCCGACGACCATCTCGGCGCCGAAGCTGACTGGCTAAGCTTTGAGGGAAGCGAAGGAGGGCTCGGAATGGCTCAAGAAGTGGCGGCAGCCTCAGCGCCACTCCCGCATCCGGGTGCGATGGCTCACCTTCCTGCAGCTACCTCCTTCGGATACGGGCCTTTTATGAACATGCACGCCCCGCGGTATCCGCCCACAGCCACTATGCCACGCCGAGCAATTCTTTCCCAGCCGCCCCACAGCCACGCCCCGATCTTCACACAGGCCCTCATGGGAGAGGCATCACCAGGCACCACACCGAAAGGGGAAGACTCCACACTACATCGATCTGAAGGCAGTCTTCATGGGGGATACGGAGGGGGGAGAGGAGGGGGTCAAATAAGGGGTCCTGGACCTTCTCCCCTCAACTCTGGCCGGGCGATGTTGCCCCACCAGGGCCTCTCTGCCAAACCCACACCGGGCATGGCAGGCAAGCAACCAGGCGGACCGCAACAGCAGCAGCAGACGACCAACAGAATTGGGTTTCCTCTCATGCACGCTCCCTCGCCGACGTCCAGTCCTTCAGCCGCAGCAGCAGCCGCTACGCCCGAGGGAGGGCAAACAGAGACAGGGGCTGCGAGCGCCCCTTCAGCCTTTTTCCCCTCTATGCACCAAGGCCAGGGGCAGGGAGATGATGGGGGTGTGACGCCTCCAGTTGATGATGCTGTTGCCGCGGTCCTGCCTCCCCATGCGAACCTGCCGTTGACAGAAGACTACAATGTTTGGGCCGGTATGGCTCATCCCGCTTTCGGGACCCCCCAAGGTTGGCTCGGGGGTCTTGACGTGGGTCGCGGCAACGGGGGGATGTACACACAAGGGACTTCAGGGTCCCCTTTTTTCCGTCACCCTCACCCGCAGCACGTGCCCATTAACACAGGCATGCCCCAAGCGCGCCCTGTACATATTGCGCAAGGAGGCAAACCGCGAAGAGACAGCGGGGCGGCTGCGAGAGTGCCGGTCGGAAGGGGCCCGCCCAGAGGTGCAGGGGGTGGCTTACCGCCCAGCGCGGGTGGAGGTACTTCCCCTTCGCCTTCTCTCGGTCCCGAAAGGTCGATTTCTGCACAATCGGGTCTGTCTCAACAGACAGAAGGCAGACGGGGACAGCCGGTGGAGCGAGAGAGAAGTGCAGCTTTTCTCGGAGGGCTTCCAGGAGGTGGGGTGGGTGGGGCAGCTGCAAGTGGAACGGTCCGAAGTTCCCTAGAGAAACTTGAGATTGAGTACTCTGATCAGGTCTGTGGGGGGGGAGGGGGTTCGACTGCTGAAAGGTGCTGATCCTCTTGAAGAAAGCTGCGTGCCATTTTTTCAGCTTAGATGCGGGGTGGTAGTGAAGTTCCCTTAATTCAGAATGCATCGTTTCTTTCTTTCTTTCGTGTTTTCTGCCAGGGCTTCTCTCTTCGCAATCTCTCTCTGCCTCTCCCGCTCTGTCTAGCAGACTTCTTCACACTTCCCTTTATCGCACTCTCCCGGGCTCTTCTCTGAATGAGTGCGATGATGCAGGTGCCTTCCAGACCTGTGCTTGACCGCGTCGTCGCTTTTCCCTACGAAGGTGCGATGCCATCCTTCATTGGATTGCTGAAGGGACGACAGGTGCTCTTCGCAAGCAAAGGTGAGCTCCGTCGATGTCCTTGTTTGTTCTTCTTTGGGGGGTCTGCCTTCTCTGTGTTCCTGTTCTGTCACAGTGTGTCTCCTTTTTGCCCTCCCCGACCCTTCTCGGTCTCTTGAGGAACAATCTGCGGTTCTCTGAATTCCGCTCCTTCCTAATGGATGTGCCTGTCTGTCACTTCTCTCTTGTTATGTGCGCGTCTGGTTAATTGCAGAGTGGGCAGAGCGTTTGAAATTGACACAGGCTTCTGATGGACAGTTTGAGCTTGTCTATGTCCCGCCCGTCAGCGATCAGGTCGGTCCGGTCTGCCTTACCCCCTCCTGGCTGGTTCGTGTGCTGTTATTTTTTCTTCCTCCTTCACGGGTTTTCTCCCTTTTCTCCTCTTGCGTTTTTTCTTTTCGTTTCCCTATCTTCTTGCGGTTGCATCCTCAAGATTCCTCTCTCGTAAGATTTCTGGGTGGTACTCTGGAAGGCTTTGTGAACATCCGGGTGGTTCTGTCCCTCCCCCGTTTTTTTTACGAGATGAGGCTGTTGGTTTCGCCACTCGACTCGATTCTCTCTCGTCCTTGTTCTGCTGCGCTTATGCCAACCCTGCAAGCAAATGTATGACAACCAACGTCTGGTGTCCCTCTCTTTGTGAGCCCCCTTTCTGCAGAAAAGAAAACAGCAGCAGAAGCAGAAAGAGAAAGAAGAGCGGGAACGTGTACAGGAAGATCGTGAGAGAGCGAAAAGAGAGATGTTTCAGGCAGGGGCCGTTGGTGCTGCTGCGTCGTCTGCCTCTGCCTCTTCGTCAGCTGCAGAGGGCTCCCCTCCTCCTCAGGAATCCTCCGCCTCCTCCTCCTCCTCTTCAGCAGAGCCAGGGGTGGAGGGAGGGGGCGCCCCGCGTGAGGAATCAGGAGAGAAGGCGGCGAAGAATGAGGGTGAGGACAGTCCTACTGGGAGGATCAAAATTGAAGGAGACGAGACAGCGAAAAAGACCGAAGATCCTTCCCAACGGGCTGCCGTGGCCCCCTCCTCTGCTGCATCCTCCTGTCCGCCTTCCCCCTCCCCGCCAGACTCTTCCAGTGCCAATGCAGGTCCGGAACCGGAAGGCGCTTCTGCTGCTGCCTCTGGTGCTGCGGTGGCAGCGGCATCTGGGGTAGAGAAAGGGAGTGGCTTAAGAGAGGATGGAACAGGAGGGGAGAAGGTGCGTATCTTGAAGGCTGGCTGAGGATCACGTTCCTCTTCTTCTGAGTCATGTGTTCACACATCTGCTCAGAAGGGCTCCCTCCATCCGTCTCATCTTCATTCTCTTTGCTAGTTGATGCGGTTGAGGAAATGTCTGTAGCTTTCTGTGAAGTCTCGAAGGCACTCACTCCTGGCTCTTCTTACGTCTTTGCTGTGCTATCCCGTTCGCAGCTTTGGCTGCAGGTTGCGAAAAGAGAAAGAAGGTCACGCTTGTTGTGTCTCTGTATGTGTATGTCTGTCTGTCTGTCAGGAAGGGGAACAAACACAAGAAAGGGAAGACGGACAGGAGGAGGACGAGATGGTTCAAGTTGGAGTCAACGCTCTGCCCCAACCGGACGGGACGGTTCTGTTCGAGCCTCTGATGCAGCACAGGGACGCAGAGCCTCCGGACAGGTTCAGAATTCCTGCCAACCACCCGGCAGCGATTTACACCTTTCCCGATCCCCACCTGTACTCCGGGCACAGCGGGAATGCAGTGGCTCGGATCGGAAAAAGTCCGACCAAAAAGCCGCAGAAGGGAGGGCAGCAGAAGGGGGCTAAGGAAAGAGGTAAAAAGAGGAAGGCTGCAGACAGAGAGGACAGTGCTGTTGGAGAGAAAGACGGACGACAAAATGGACAGGGAGCGGAAGTGAAGACGAAAACAGAGGACGAGGAGGCACAGAAAGAGGGCGGGGAAGAGAAAGATGCATCGGACGTCGTGGAAGAAACCTCGAAAAAGCCTCCCACAGGTGAGAAGATAGTCAATCGCTTTCTGTTTGCAAGTCTTCGATCCGTTTTTCAAAGAAGCCTGTTCTCATAATCTGCTCAATGTGCTCCTTTCCACTCCTCTTTTGCTTTCTCCTCATTTCTCCCTCATGTTCTTCATCCGTCGCCTGTCTCAGCGGTCCCTCGTCCTCACTCAATGTCCGGTCTCTCCAACTTTCTGCAGGAGCACCGGAGGGAGGCGAGCGATCGCGTACAGAGGGGGGACGCTCAGCAGAGACTGCAGCAGCAGACGGGGGGGACACTTCCATGGTGGACGTCGGGGACGACAGCGCTGAGGGGAAGGACACGGGGAGGGGGGATGAGGGAGTAGAGGGAACGGCTGCTGTTGCGGTGCGTGAAGGCGCTCTGGAGGGGGCGGAGGACAGGGATGGGGAGGGTGGGAAAGGGAGGCTGGAAATCATCCGTTCAGATTTTGATCCGATGCAATGGATAAACAGAGTGCCCTGGTGGGTCTTGCAAGAAAAGGATCGATCGAAGCAAAAGAAAGATGCATGAATGGGCCGAAAGAAGTTGGTGTAAAGAGAAACCACTGACGCTGTGTGTCAGTGCGTGCTTGCTTTTGTGCACCTCTCTCTGTCTCTATCTTAGGGAAGAAAGCTTCAATCAGACTGCGTGAGAGTACTTTGTTCCACCTTTGTTTCGCCACTGGTCTATGAAGATCGCACCCGGCCGGTCGATTCTTCGGACTGTCCTTAAATCGAGTGCTTGCCGATTTGCAAATTGTGTCCTATTTTCTCCGTTTCTCGTCACTTCAATCGAAGTTGACTCGAGCACATTTGGTGTACGTGTAGGGCTTCTTCTTAGTCCTCTGCCTTTTTGTGCACTTGTTCTTTCTCACTTGCTGACTTTCTTTCTGACTGGTTTGTTGAACGACGTGCCTGCAGGTATCGAAACTATTTACGGTGGAAGAGAGGAGAAGGTAGAACGGACGAGGACACTGTCTTTGCGAAATTCGAATTTGAGGTCAGGTTTCTCTCCTTTGAAGGCCGCATTTCTGCCCCTCTCTTTTTCATTCTTTTCTTCGCTTCACCTAATTCACATATCTTGTTCGACCCACGGGCAGCGTAGAGGCATGTCCGTTCTAATTTGATAGATGAACGATTTCTGAATGCGCGTCTGAATGCCTTTCTTGTGGCTGGGATGTTGCAGAGTTATCCTGTCGCATCTCCCGAGGTTGAATCCCTTCTCTCTGCCGAACGGTCCCCAGACGCCCCCCCTGAGGAGCCCTTCATCCCTCCCCTCCGTCAGGAGGCCTCGACCTTCAAGGAAAGACTCAGAACCATCAGGGACGCCTTCGCGGAGAGGGCAGAGAGGGGAAGGAAGGCCACGTTCTTAAGTGGTGCACAGGAGATGTCGCCGTCCGCCTCTTCCCCTCCGTCGCAGCCGCAAGCACAGCAGCAATCAAAGCGGCAGGTAGAGAGGGAGAGAGAGAGGGAGAAGGCACAACAGCGGCGGGCCCAGAGGGAGGCAGAACGGGAGAGCGAGAGGGAACGAGAGAGGGCCGCTGCTGAGAGCGGTGACGGCTTGAACGGTACAGGCGGCACTTCGGTCAGTCCCTCCAGTTTCTTCCCCCTCTTCCTGCTTTGCCGTTCCCAGCCCCATCCGCCTTCTCCTCATCTTCACTGCTCCCCTTTCTCAGCGCCACTTTGCGATGATTGTTTCCGAATCTGGTGTTACGCGTAGTCACTTTTTCTCCCACGTGCACCCCTCCCGTTCCTCTTCCTTTGCAGAGGGCGGCTATGGAGACCCTGGAAGGTTTTCTGCGACAGAAGGCCGGATCCATCCGATCCTCTGTTTTGGAGAACCCACACGAGAGAGACGCGGGGGCCGGCGATGGGAGGTCGCCTGTGGAGGGCCGGGGGGGCACTGGCCGTAAGGTGAGTCCAAAGTTGACTGGCGGAATCACAAATTGAAGAAAGTGGCACAGGGAACATGCTGGGTCCAAAGTGTGTATCCCTCGTCTCTGTGCCAAGAAGAATCCAACATGTCTATCTGTCTGTCCCTCTTTGAGTGATTGCTGGCCGAAACAGGCACCTGTAGTTTGTCATAATGCACTGAAGATTGTATCCGATCGTCTGCGTACGTGTGTACATGCGTGCATGCAGAAAGACAAAAGAGGGAGGCCCCTGAAAAGGGTGATGGACCTCTCGGATGCGGAGACTCAGCAGGGGGACGCGGGGGGTGACGGCCCCTCCCCTGAAGCGCTCCTCGACCCTGAGCCCTCTTCCCCCTTCTACCGTGAGTATCACACCACGGTAGAGGGCGGAGTGTCGCTTCCGTTCCTTCGCGTATTTGCCGTAGAGGCAGATGCACGTGGAGAGTCTTCGGAAGACGTTCTCTCCGGTTACTGCCACCGTTTGGAAGAGCGACAGGACCGTCTCCGTGCACAGGCGGCAGAGAAAGAGGCAGCTGACAAGAAGGCTGAGGCTGTTCGGCAGGAAGAGGAGCGTGTTCGGAAGAACAGGGAGAAGAAGGAGGCAGAGGAACAGGAGAAACAAGCAAAAGAACTGCGCAAGCAGAAAAGAGAAGAGAAAAAGAGAAAGCAGCAGGAGGATTTGATTGAAAAGCAGAGACAACAGTTGGAGAGACTCCAAAGAGAACATCAAAGAAAGATGTCTGCCGCCGAATCTGCGCCGGCCTCCTCTGCCTCTGCTTTAGCATCCGGCCTTGCGCTCTCTGGGGCAGATCGTATGTCCTCCTCATCCGTAGCAGACCAGAAAAAGGAGACGGCAGACCGCCCTCCGCTCTCTTCCCCTCAAGCATCACCGGCAGCCCGGCCGTTGATGCCTCAGGAAGATGGAGGGGGCGAGCCGAAGCACGTGCCCCTCGAGCGTCTTCAAGAGGACGACGGACCCGGGACAGCTGATGAGCCGATGGGGGGTGAGAAGGGATTGTTCGATGACGAGGAGGAGGAGAGAGAGGGGTCTGGGGAAGCGAAAGAAGAGCAAGAGGACGAGCAGGAGAAAGAAGAAGAGGAAAGGGGGAAGGGAAAGGGAAAAAAGGGACGTCCATCGGCGGCAGCAGGGGATACGAAGAACAAGAAAAAGGAGGGTGCTCAGTCTCCCTCTCCCTCTCCCTCCAGAGGTGGCAAGCGTGTCGTCTCTTCCTCTGTCGCTGATTCTTCGGTGTCACCAAAGGCAAAGGGCCCCCCCGGTCCTTCGGGAAAAAAGAGGGGCAGGGCAGAGACCGCCCCAGAGCTCCCTCCCCCTGAGAGCCCGAGGAAGGAGAAGGGGAAGGAGAAGAAGAAGGAAGGGAAGAGGAATGCAGCAGAGGACATTCCTGAGGATGCAGAGAGCGAGAATCCATCTGCTTCTTCCTCTTCCTCCTCTGCCTCTGCCTCCGCCGCTCCTCCCGCCTCTGCCGTGAAAGAGAAAGCGAAGGGGAAAGAGAAAAGTGACGAGCTAGAAAAGGACGAGAAAAGAGGGGTCAAACGTTCTCGTGAGTCGAAAGCTCAGGAAGGCGCTTCGACACCTTCAAAGGAAGAGCAGGAGGAGGAGAGGAAAACAAAGAAACCTGCCAAGGGAAAACCCCAGAAGACAGAGAAGAAAAGGGGAAGAGAAGAGAAAGAGCCAAAGACGGCTGACAAGGCTTCAGCGGACAGAGGAAAAAGTGACGATGACGAGGAAGAAAAATCCGCTGCCGCTCCCCCCCCATCCCCCAAGCCTTCCGTTAGTCGTTCAGATTCCCGCAAAGCATCCGCACAGCCAGGTCCTTCAGAAAAGAAGAAAAGGGGGAGGTTGAAAAACCGGAGGGGTTCCGGTAGCTCCAGCTCGGAAGCTGAGAAGGAGGCTGACAACGAGGCTTCTGCGTCTGCCTCTGCTGCTCCTGCGACTCCACAGCTTCCGCCCGCCGGGCCAAAATTTCCCGAATTGTCCCCTCTGTCGTCTCCATCGAGTGCTGACTCAGACGAGGAAGATGAGGAGGGAGACAAAGGTGGTAAGAGAAAAGGAAGAAAGCCCAGTGGGGTGAAGGACGTCAAGTCAAGTGTCTCTCCTCCAAAAGAAAAGGCGAAGGAAACAAAATCCCGAAAGAAGCAGAAAGCCTCTGCTGAGGAAGAGGACGAGGAAGACAAGGAGCAGAGGGAGAAAAGCCGTGGAAGTCAGCAGCGGAAGGGGAAAGAGGCAAACGAGCACGCGAAAGAAAAGAGTCGGTCCCGAAAGGCCGAGGCAGAGAGCAGCAAGAAACGCGAACAGGTGAGAGGTGGAAAGGGAAAAAGAAAGTCTACCTCTCCGGCTCCACCTTCTCCCGCCTCCCCTCCCCCCCCCAAGAGTCCTCCTCTTGAGAAGATCACTCCGTCGGCTTCCCCTGCCTCCCTGCGGGCCCTCGGCTTGTCCCCAATACAAGAGGACGAGGATGAGCCTGATGAGGAGGATGGGGAGGCTGGTCCTTCGGAGCAGCTTCCACCAGCAGCGGCAGAGGTGGCAGCAGTCGATGAGAAGAAAGACAAGAAAAAGAAGGAGAAAAAGGACAAAGTGCACAAGAAGAAGAAAGACAAGCACTCCCATGACACCACACCTCCCTCAGCACCCATTGCGTCCCCTCAGTTAGAGAGTGTCTCCAAGAAACCCCGAAAAGAGAAGGAAAAGGAAAAACGAAAATCCACCAGTGCTTCTTCCTCGAAGGCCTCTGGAGAGGCTTTCTTGGCCTCTCACCCAAAAGCAGAAGAGAAGGCATCTGATGGGGCGGCGGATGACGACGACGAAGCACTTCCACAGAAGAAGAGGCCGCAGCCGAGGAAAACCTCTGACGAAGCTAAGAAAGGAAAGAAGGAAGATGCGGAAGCCCCAGATGATTTCTTGTTGCCTCAAAAGAAGAGGCGTGCGGTTGCTCTTCCGAAAGCAACAGAAACTGCACCTCCCGCAGCACAAACGGCATCTGCATTCTCTTCCGGCTTCACTCAGCCTTCTCTTGCCCCCGCTGCTTCTGTTGCCGCCGTTCCGCCCGCCCGTCCTTTTCTCTCCTCCCACTTGTCTCCCGGGGGCTCTCCAGATGCTGCCGCCATGCCGCCTCCCTTCAACCGATTGATGCAGCAGCAGGGAAATGGAAGTCAGTCTCCTCAGCACATTCGCCCCCCTCAGGCCCCGGTGGGGTTTACTAACGGACCGCCGCAAGGCCGCCACGCCTTGGCGAATCAACACCCCCACCGGCCGGCTCCGCTTTCTGTTCACTCAGCAGGACAGCAGCAGCAACAGGGAGCGCTCCCTCCCTCTCCCGGTCGTTCGATTTCCTTCCCTGCACCCGTGGTCATACGCCCCCCGGCATCCCCGGAGAGATCTTTCTCCGCTCGCCTCCCTGTGGGCCTGGACGCACAGGCAAGGGGGGCGGGGGTTGCATCTGGTGGTGTGACGGGCAGTCCACAAAGACAGCACGCAGGCAGCAGCCCCCCCAAGAGCCCCGGACTTTCTCGAGGGCACCTAGGGGATCCTTTCCTACCGCAGCAATCGGGAGTAGGGAGAGAGCTGCCACCTCCAGGGGCCCTTTCAGCAGCTGCTGCCGGGGCCCGAGAGACTACTCATCCGTCCCTTTTGTCTCCCATTTCCGCCATCTCAGAAGCAAAGTCGTCAGTCTCTCGAATTTCCCGACGGCCAGATTCTTCTCCTGGCCTGACTTTTGCAAGGCACCCACCCGAAACAGGGCCCCTTACCGGCAGCGAGGGAATGTCTGTCCCCCCGCCCCCCTTTCCAAACACATTCGCCTCCGCACCATCTCGGGGCTGGGGTGTAGGTCCGGAAATGGGTGGGAGGTCCGGAACAGCAGAGCTGAGGACGTCTCCGACTTCCCATTCCCGCATTGCGAGCCCTCCACGCTCTTCAGGATTCGCCCCTGCTCCCTCTGGGTTTACTTCGGGCCCCCCTCCTGCCGTTGGTCGCCCGGGTCCCTCCTCGGAGAGGGCCCGCGACAGAGACATAGAGGCCTCGAATGCCGGGGCCCTTGTCGAGAGGGACAGGGACAGAGGAGGGGTCCGAATGTCTGACCTTGACTCCCCTCAGTCTTCGAATGCGCTTTCAAGACAGCAGAGCCTGAGGGGTAACGCCCTGCAGCCCATGGGATGGGACAGGGATAGAGAGAGGGGGGGGGTTCGGGGGGGGAATGAGAAGGGGAGGGAGAGGGACAGGGACATAGAGAGAGAACGAGACAGGGACCGTCTGAGTCCCCCGCCCTCTTGGGCTGCCGAGAGAAATCGGGGGGGCCCGCCGGCATCCCTCCAGAGAGGTTTCAGCAGGAGGTCGTCGTCTCCTTCCCCGAGGGGCCGCATGGACCCTGCGGGGGGTTCCTCTGCTTTGTTGGATCACGTGGGTCCCGTTGGGGGTCGTAGAAGTGCCCAGAATTGGGGATTGGAGGAGGGGGAGCTGCCGGACAGTGAGAGGAGGCCTGCACGGCCCCCCCGAGAGATGCCCCCCGTGGGAAGGGTTCCCGAAAGACCACAACGAGAAAGAGACAGAGACCTGGAGTGGGGGGGGGGCGCAGGCGCGGGTGGATGGGGAGACAGAGACCGAGAGAGAGATTGGGAGAGGGAGAGGGACCGAGATCGGGGTCCTGCGCCCAGGCCGGGGTCCCGAGAGGGTGAACGTGAGCCTCGTCGTCTCCCTCCACCCCCTCCAGTCTTGCTTCTGCCTGGTGGAGCTTCTGCGCCAATCCATTCTCCAGTTGCCTCACAGTCTTCTAGTCAACAGCCTTCCCGTCTCTCCAGGGAAGATTCTTGGGCTGGTGGTCGGAGAGGGACTAGCAGATGATTGGTGGATATTTCAGACTGAGCGTAGCAAACCTTCAGTCAACGCTTCGCTGAATGTAAAAATTTCAATTTTTGTATGCGGTTTTATATTTTTGAGCAGCACTTTACTGATTTCCATCTGTTTATACATCTAGTTGTACTGCATGTTGTTTATAGATCTGTTAATTTTTGTAAAACGTGTAAATAGCGGTTGTTTATTCATTAGTTTGTTGACTGATTTTTTATGTAACAATTACAGTTGAATGACTACAAACAGATGTTGTTTATTTTGTAGGTTATATGTTTTTCTATCGGTCTCCTACATCGGTCTCTGTTTTCTTATGTGCAAGGAAATTTTTTTAAAAAAAATATTTAAAAATTATAACAGAATTTTGGAAGAGCTTTAAAAGATTTGATTAATTCAATTTGCGCTGCATGTCGATCTGTGCTAGGATTCTAGCTAGGATCTTTGCTAAATTTGAATTTACAGAAGATTGATTGATTGATTGATTGATTGATATGTTCCGCCCTAGGGCCTTCCTGCCATGTCTATCTGTCGCCAGAGCTAGCAGGGCGAGATGATGAGACATCAAATGATCGGCTGACGCCGATAGCGTATGATTGATTGATTGATTGATTGATTGATTGAAAGCCGGTAAGCCACCACTTAGGCTCTGGCCAAACTATAAAATACTAATCTAGATACTAATACATACTACAAAGATATAAAAATATAAAGTAAACAATGCTAAACATCCATTATTGAAGAAATCTACAGATAAGTCTGAAATGACCAGAGTTATGAAACTAGTCATGAAAAATAAAAATATGATAACCCTTTTAATTTCGATGTACACTAAAACAACAATTTTTGAATGTCGATGTTTTATTATTTTTTTTTAAAAAAAATAATATATCTTGCTACTTACGTACATTTTTAAAAATGACGTTTAGAAATATATATATATATTTTAGTAATCTTAGAGAGTTAATTCAATTGTGTTATCACACTGCTAAGCATGCCATGTAATTTTTAGATATAAATTTCAATACACATTGTGTACTAAGGCCCACGGCTACTGTGTCTCATCGGCTACATGCAATTTAAGAGTGTCTGAGGTAAAGTCATCTCTTAACAGGAGGTAAGAAAGGTTTTTCTTGTATATCCAACGTTCTTTCAAACTGTGCTCCTTCTTTGATTCCTTTTACAACTTTTTCGGTGGATTGCTGCAGAGCGTTGACCAAATTGGAAACAAGGTGATTGCTCATCTGGACAGCCGAAGGGCCCAGGAGTGTCAAACTTCTTCGCACATACCGAGTCCTCTGGGGTGCGAAACGCCTTCCTCTGGGAGTGTTAGGGAAGGAACTGTTCTCGGGAGAAGACCCGGAGTCATGACCCCTGCCCCGGCTTGACCTCGTGGGAGAGTGCGAGGGAGAGCGTTCTCCGTCTGTCGTTGTTCCCCTCCCACCCCATAGACTTCCATACCCGGAAGCCTGCCGTTGAATCACAGCTCTAGAGTTCGCGGCCGCTGGGTCTTGAGTTACGGTGACTCTCCTTGTCTGAGCAGGGTAGGAGGTTTCGCTCGCATTGAGCTTCTGCGCTCTTCCTCCTTTCTTACTCTTATTTGCCCAGGGATTCTGGCGCCTCGTTTGGGTCGGGGCAAATCCTTTGGGGTGGGTTGAAAGGCCCAAAAGTTGCGGGGAGCTTGTTGGTGCAGCAGCTCTTCGCATGGGCGATGAAGGAGGGCTATTCGATGAGTCACTCGCAGCATCGGGATCACGGAACCTCTGGGACTTCCGCGGACCGTCCCTCCCTGGACTGACGGCCGGTCCTCCGGAAATGGCGCCTGCTGCTCCTCCTGTTGAGGGGTCGGAGAAAAGGCCTTCTGAGTTGAAGAGGATGGGCGACATGTCGCTGGCTCTCTTCGACGTCTCTTGTTGCTTCTTTGTATCAACCCTTGAGGCCCTCGGGGCCCCTCTGTCGTCGCCTGATGGTAAGGGGCTTTTGAGCACCGTGCTAAAACGTCCGAGGAATCCGGGGAGCGCCGGAGCGGGTTCAATGCTTCGTTTCTTGGGACCTGCATTCCAACCCTGTCGCTCTCTTTTTTCAGTGTGCTCCTGAAGCTGCTGGAGAGTCATTTGCGCCACATCTGTGCGTCTTCTTCCCCCTATGAGGTCAACTCCCACTTTGACCTCCTGAGTCTGTCGCCTCCTTTCCGACTGCCGTGAGAGCCTGCCTCTGTCTCTGTCGGGACTGGGGGTCCCTCTGTCGGACAGAAGAACGGAGCGACGCTGGTGGACGGCAGACGCACGTCTAAACTGATCAGAGGACAGACCGTGATCGACAGCGACAACGCTGCCTCTGTGCGAATCGGAGGGGAGGTCTACTTCCAGCTGCACTTTTCGGGGGGTCGCAGTCCGCTGAGGAGAAGCGGGTCCGAGGGGAGAGTTGTGAAGAGAGGTGAGCCTGTTTAAAGTTGGATGTGGAGGGCTGAGCAGTAGCTCTACCTCCCGAAGTCCTTGTGTCGCTGGGGTGGGTGAGTCTATGCGGTCACGTTGAGGTGTTGTCTGTTGTCTTGGAGGAGAACCTCTATCTCTCTGCAGGCCCCGCCAACCACCCCCAGAAAGAAGGGAGGCAGAACCGGGGGAACGTCGAGTTCCCGGATCTGTTGTCCAGGGGCTCTTTCGTGCTGCAGGGTGAGTGCCTTGACTGAACATTCCGGAGGGGAGGGGACGCTCTGGAGGTTCCAACGAAACGTCGGCAGTGTGCTGTCCTCCTCCTGGCCCTTCTCTTTCCAGATACAGACCCCTTCTTTCGGCCTCTGGTCGCTGAGGCGACACAGCCACGCGGGCCCATCCATGTGGAGTCTGTGTGGAATCACCCCCAAGCCCTATCCCCCCTGCTACTTGGAAGGAGTCAGGACCACCGGCATCGACATCCAGGGGTTTCCATGATGAAGGTAACTGATCACGGGTGAGGGACCTGTGGGATTCTAATTGCTGCTCTCCCTTTCCCGCCCACGCCCCGCGCTGTTGTCCCCCGAAGCGGGTCGGAGAGAACACACGGACACCCCTCCTCCCTGGGACTACCCCTTGGACTCGATTCAAGGTTCCTCCAGTTACTGCAGCCGCCTCTCTATGGAGAGGGTCGTGCCTCGACGGAGAAGATCTGTCGATCGTCAAGCCAGAGGCGCCCATGCGAGCAGTGTCGTAAGCCTGTGACCCCCCGGGCTCCAATTTTTCGTCCCCTGAAGACGTCGCGTCATGCCTCCGCGGACTTTCTTCTCTCTCAAACACTTCCCCTTCTCTGGTTTCGAGACGGTCAAAAGCCCCCAAGATGCCTCCGGGCGGATGATGCGACGCGGAGAGTTTGCGCTCACTACGAGGCGGTGAATCCCTCGCTCGCCAGCCTCCCCCAACCCATCCCGCCTCCCTCTGTCTCAGACCTCCCTCACGTTGAACCCCCGCCCCTTCAGCGTGAGCGCTGCCAGCGGGAAATAGGTTCGCTTTGTTCCGTGCAAGTGAGCTCATTGACTGTAGCCAGTCTGTGTCAAGCCCGATTTCTGGTTTCTGTCCTCCCCGATGCCCCTGAGGGGCTCTGGGGAGATTGGCCATTTTGGGGGGAGGAAGAGGGGGTCTTGGAGGGAACATCGTCATCGAAGAGTTCAGCGCGCCCCCTTGCTGGGATGAGGCGTCTCCTTCTCCTATAAAGGAACCTTTCCGTCCCCCGAACAGCACCATCCGGGACATCTGCAAACAAGCGTACAGTTTGTCATATACACAAGATGCAAGCACACGGACACGAACGAGTAGACACCTGCAATGCATGCGCCTTCCGTGTACCAGCAGAAATGACGCAGAATCAATTGACAGCCAAGTCCCAACAGACAGTGGGAATTGTACACGGACAGACTGACTGACTGCATTCTGCGGGGTGCCGGGTGCGTCTGTCGTTTCCTGATACCTATTCCGAGAAGGGGACTGTGCCCGCTGTCCCCGTCCGTCAAGTCCGAAACCGACACCCGCACCCCCACTTCGCTGCGAGATTCCGAAAGTTGCACCGGCTCCTCGGGACTTCTGCACCGTCAAGGGTCCCCCCTTGCCGGATGCTCCACCACTGCACCCATTCATCCATTCATCCCTCCCTCCATGCATCCTTTCATCTATTCATTCGTTCATTCATCCATTCATCCATTCGTTTATCGGTTGATCTGTACGTCTGCTGCAAAGTTACACTCGTTAAATAATGAAGCATAGTGAAAGGTGAAAACGGTTTCTCCAGAGACGCAGGAAAAGATGAACGTTTAGAGTATGAAACTCCTCTCACACCATCTCACGCCCTCACCCAACAGCTTCTATCTGCTCTGATCTGAGTTGAAGCCTTTTGTTTGTGACCCGCTTTATCTTTGTGACAGTTTCCGCCCGCGAAGTTGCGGCTGACTCGCTAAGTAACTGAGTCGCTGGTTGGCTGGTTGACTGACTGACTGACAGGCGTCTCATCAGTTCGTGAGTGGCTGCAGTCGCTCGAATTGACTGCGGATGCTGCTGCCCTCCGGGAAAGCCAAATCGGTCTTTGTCGGATCCAAACTGAAGCGAGAAAGATGAGAGCAACCAAACACCGAGCAGGTAAGTCAGAAAACAACGTCCGGAAAGGTGAGAAAAACATGCAAACAACACAACGAAAACAATTCTTCTTTCTTCATTTTGAAAAAAGGATCAAAGTTCGAACCAAAGGCCGCTTGAAAAGTCCCAGACGGATTTCTTATCGCAACGACATAAAGGAAACATTCAAAGAGAGACAAAAGGAGGAAACACCAGAAAGAAGACTCATTTCCCATGCACAGTTCTGGCAACCGACCCGAGCTTCTCCCTTCCGAACTTTCCGAAAGTCATACTCTGCATTCAGAAGAGAGGGAGGAAGCGATGCATCCACGTGGGAGCAAGTGGGGACAGAGAAACCGGAGGAGCCACGAACTCGCGTCCGCGTCCCGGGATTCCGTTTTTTGCAACTCTTTTGCCGCGCTTCCCTTTACAGACGCGGAGCTGTCCAGCGAAAAAAAAGGCGGCCGTACCTTCATTCTGGCCCCCTTCGCAACTCACCTGCATTGCTTCCCTCCCTCCCCGTCGGAAGTGCAGAGGACCCAAACTGGTCGAAGAACTGGTCCATCTTCACCAGAGGCCCACGTCCTCCGAGATCCCCCCGGATGTCCATTGTGCCCTGCCTTCCGAACATCGGCCTTCTAAAACCGTCTCCTTTTGCTGAATCTCCAAGGCCTTGCGTCTCTGCCCGTTCGTTCGGGGGGGTCTGGAGGAGCGCGGCGTTGAATCCGCTGTCGGCAGCCGTGGTCCGGAGTCTCGCAAGACACCTGTGGACGCCGCATGTTTGTGTGTGTAAACACCAAAGACGCGGATGTGAGAGAGGGAAACAGAAAAATTGGATGGGGAAGGAAGAAAGCGGGGAAGGGAGGGAGGAGGGAAGGAAGCAGGAGAAGACAACCGCAGAGTTGTATGTCCAACTTGGCGGAATATGGCACTGCGGGGGGAGAAAAAAACAAACAACCAGCCCGGAAGTGAGTGCGTAGATGCCGCCGCTGAGGCCAATCTCCTCTCCCTGACTGACTGTCGGTAAAAGCGTTCCGACTGCTGTTCAGCTGCTGAGTCGCCCTGGAAAGCGAGGACGCCCTGCAAAGGCAAAAATGTCTATTTGTACAAAAAGGCGGACAGAAAAGTTTGTATCATACTCTTTTTCCCTGTTGAAGTGTCGTTGCACCAATAAAGGACGCTCTGTACACGAGGGTTCCTCTCATTGAATGCGCAATTTTGAAGGTCTACTTTGAACTCATATATCTTAATTCACCAAAATAAGGGGCAGCAGAAGTTCAATCAAAATTCAGAACAAGTTCACATTAATTCACGTTCTATACGAAATCAGAGAGGCACTCACATCGTCTGCCTGCCCTGCAGAGAGAGGCCGAGAAGCCTTCAGACCCTTCTCTTCAGCAAGCCTCTTCGGAAAAGAGCCCAACGCATAAGAGGCCCTGCGCGTTGCTGCCCAGAACCCGTCCCGAGAAGGCTCATCTCCGTCCAAGACTGAAAAAAGCATCGCAAGTCGTCCGAGCGCTTCATGAGTCACCAGGGGCGCTGTTGCCAATTCCCATCCCACGCCTCCGGCCCTCTCGGGGATTTTGATCAGTTCTGGATAGAATTCCCGTGTCACTCTCACTGGTGCAAAAAACGCGGGTCGAGGAAGGCGCCCGAGAGCCTCTCCCAGAGACTTCAAAAGGTTAGTACTCTCTTTGGGGGCAAACGCAACAGTGAAAATTGCTGCCGCAAGATCGCCTTTCTGCATGCGCCTGCTCAATGCCACACCACCAGCTTGCTGCAGGCAATCACAAAATGCATATTGACAGGAAAGAAAGAATCAATCATGAAGACCGATGCAGCCGTACGGAATTGAGCATGAAACGCTGCTTTCCGACAAGACACAGAAAACGAGCGGGAAGAACGAAAGGCAAGCAGGACTGCAGAAAGAGAGACAAACGGACCGACAGACAGACTGGAAGGGAGGACAAGAAGAAAAGGAGAAAGCCAGAACAAAGAGTGCATTGAAAGCAGTCGAGAGTGTTTAGGCTCTAGAAATCAAGTGCCGCGCATAAATACAACAAAGCAGAATAGATAATCACGTACCCTTTTCTTTCCGGTTCTCTCTCGGTGGACCAAATCGGCGACAATTTTGGCCTGCATTCACACGCACCGACAAAATTGTAACGGTGGGCAGCTTTCCTTTCCAAAAGAAGATCTTCGTGTACATACGCACGCATCTGAAACCCTTTCCGACAGTTTTAAAGCCGTGATGGGTATGGACGCAGGCAGGTACACCAACACACAGCCAAGAATACTTTCATCGATGGCATTTTCGTGACATACTGCTCGGAGGACCGAAATTGCACTAGGGTTTGACAAAATAAACACACACATCCGATGAGCCACACGTCTAGTTTTCCTTTTGGGCATACCCCAGACTCTTGATTGATTGAGAAGAAAGGAGGCAGTTCATCAAACAGAGCAGCAGGTAATCGACAGCCATGATGTCAATCATTCCGCCTTGCAGACGACATGCTTTGCGCGTAGACTCACGGCTCTCTTGAGTGCGTACGCCCAAACTACTCGAGTCTGGACTGAAGGCCCCGACTCCATTTCGGACGACAGATCAGGACACGCTCTTCCATGATCACCCCCTCCAGCACCGCCACCACGCTCTGCTGCTTCCCCTGCCTTCTCAGCAGCAGCGCAGACATCCAGAAGCGTTCGCAGTCTCTCTGCCCCCTTTCGCGTCTCACGACTGCCGAGTGCCCCTGCGGACTTGGGCCTTTTTCCCCGTCTCGTTCTCCAGACCTCAAAGAACGTGAAGAACGGAGGAAGGGCATCGTTCCCACAAACAAGAGGACCTCGCCATCCCGGAAGGCAGCGTCTCGGCATCCTCTTCACCTTCACAGTGCCTGTCCGGGTGGTGTGCTCGTGTAGCAGGACAGCATGGTCCGTCAGGCTTCTGGCGAGCTCTGCGCGCTCCTTTCGCACTTTCGCAACCTGCCGAAGTGAGTGTACAAAGGGATGAAAAAAGACCACGTACGCAAACATTCAGAATACACATCGCTTGAAAGCAGATGAGAACTGCGTCAGATCTCTTAGAAGCTCATTATCGCCGATCTCATGTGTGTTGAGTTCTCCGCCTGATCAAGTGACTTAGTGATTGTCTCGGTTGGTAGGAGGACCTTCCGGAGCACGTGCGGCAGACAGACAGCCATGCTTCAGACGACGCAGAGACAATCCCAGAGGAGATCGAGTGGCAGATTTCCAGGGAGGTTTCTAGGCTCCCTTCTCAAGCTGACATGCAAACGCGATCCTTTGAGTATGTACGGCTGAGAGTCACTCTCATGAATTTCTCTGAGAGTAAATATATATGGAAAAGAGTCTGCAGAATGAAATGAAAGAGACGGACCAGTGTCCAGAGGAGAGAGAGAGGCTCCTTCACGTCGGCGGCGAGAGCGGCAAGCACTGGTCCGACTATTCTCTGTGGGAGGTCTCCTATCACGATGTTGATCTGTCTCTGCATTTCCTTGTCTTTCTCCTTTTGTCCCTGTCCCCCCGCCTGCTCCCTCCTCGCCACTGCCGCCAGAAACTCCCGAATGGACACCTCATCTTCTTCGTCTAACACGACAAGAGGCCCAACCACCGAACCAGGAGGACCCGTCTGGACGTGTAGATGCATGGAGGCAGACACACGGAGAAAGGAAAGCAAGAGTCAAAAGTTGATCAAGCAAACATGTACACGCCGACACTCACAAATACAGAATCGCAGGTGCACATGCATCGTCGCACCCATCTTCTCATCCCCTCTGTTCCGTCCCGGCCGCACAGCCCTTGTCTGGAAGTCATTTGTCGATCAAGCTTGCAGAGGGATATTGCAGGGACAGAGAGACAACGAGAGGTGGCTGGGGACAAAAAAGAAGAGAAAGTAAAACAGCAGCACCCAATTGAGGGGGAAGGCATCTTAGAACGGCATACATAACATCTCGCTTAGTAGATCGACAAACGGTGAGAATCGAACGAAAGAGTGATCAACTACAAACGCTTAGACAGGAAGAGGTGGGGCAGAGGGAACGGGCATGCTTCGCGCAAAAAATCAGACACACAGACCTGGATGCTCTTTCGTCTCATTTCGGATTCCAGCTTCTTGTCTGCTCGAGCCTGCAACACACACACAGCCATAAGCCATTTCGCATTCCATTTTATCCATGGACTCAATCCGTCTTTTTTCAAAAAAGGCTTCTTCCGACAGTCATTGTTTCATTAACCGAAAAATGGGGTCATGCACGCATTGATTGCCATTTTTCGCTGTATCCTCCTCCATGAAGTCAAGCGGCTCTTAAGCCTCGACTACACCCTCACCGCGTCGCACTTTCACTGACCGCTGCCTGCTCTGTGAGCTTCCACAGGATCGCCTCCTTCTCTGTCAACTGGGCCCCTCCGTCCTTCGTGAAGCGGGTGAGATTGGAGACCAAATTGGACATCACTTGTCCGACCTCCCTCCTGTGTTCTTTGAGAAGCAGATCGTCGAGACTCTTCTTGTCAAGCTGGAGGGCCATGCCCCGAGGAAGACTCAGTCTGGTCCGTCTCATCTCTTCTTTTGTTTGTTTGGTAGCAGCGTGGTCCTCTCCTTCTCCTGCCTCCTCTAGACTGACAGTGCGCTCGAGAGGACGAGTTCCCTCTCTCTGAGGAGAAAATGAAGACAAATTCAACTTTGTTCCAGCACGCTCAAAAGGGAGGGGGGGAAGAGTCTTGTTCATGTTCAATGAGTCTGCGTCATTGCTTTTGTCATCTTCTGTTCTGCTCCTGGGACGTTCTTCCTCTTTCACAGTGTCTGCAGAAAGAGGTTTGACTGGGCCGTCCTCGATATTCGATGGCTTTTCTGATTCTGAACCCTCCATATCATCGCCCGCACCCTCAAGCCCCTTTTCCTCTTCCCTCGAACCAAGAAAGGCCCTCGACCTGCTTCGACCAAGCTGCCCTTCTTCTTCCTCTTCCTCCTCCTTCTGGTCCTCGAGCCCAGTCTGGTCGGCTCCATCCCCCTTTTCAGGTTCCTGGTCTTTCTCCTCTTCCCTGTCTTTCACCTCAGAGACCTCACGGGACAAGCGGTCCTCTTGCTTTGAAGAAGAAGGGGCCTTTTCGCTTTTTGCATCCTCTTCTGTTTTTATGGCAGGGGGAGTCTCTTGCTTCTTCCGCGTGGACTCTTGTAACGCCAACTCCTCCCTTTCCTTCCGCTCCCTCTCAGCTTGGGCGGCAGCTTCTGCTGCTCTGGCCGCTTTCACCTTCGCTCGCTCCGCTTCCTCTGCTTCCAGCCTCTCTCTTTCTGCCTTTTCCTGCGCCTCTCGCTCCTCCTGTAGTTCTCTCTCTCTGATTTTCAAAGCGTCGCGCTCCTCAAAAAGATACTTCAACACGCGCATCTCGAGCCTGAGTAGGAAGAGGAGCAGCATGTATGAGAATGAAGTCATAGGGACAGAGAGATTGACACACATGCCCTTTACCGACAACAGTGTACTTCGCTAAACGATCGCCTTGGATAGTTGGATGTACACTTTTTGCTCACGAAATATGATTTTTCAATTGTTCCGCCCTCCTATTCACTTACTTGTCAAAAAGGATTCGGAGGTCCATGAGGCTCTCCTCCGGCTTCCAGCTGCTCAAATTCTTCGGGCTGTCTCTTTCTGGCCTTTCTGTGTTGAACACGAACAAGTCTGCCCTCGGTCCCCCCCCTTCTGTGTGCGTCTTTCGTCTTCCCGAGAATAGACGAGCGGCATCGTCTGCTAGTGTCTCTGGTTGTGAAAAGCTGTAAGAGAGATTCAGATTCACTGCGATCATGTTCTCTCGGTCCTCTGCCCGTGTGGCCACCTTTTTGACAGACGCCCCAGATGGGGGGGATTTCCCCGAAAGTGCCGTGACGTCGGAGAACAAAAACCGGGCAGCCCTGAAGAAAGGAGGTAGAACGACAAAAAGAATCAAGAGCGGGAGCGGGCAATTTTTGCGTTCTTGTTCAACTTCCAAAGTCTGAAAGGGACAAATGCACTGAAGTTCGACTTAGACAGGAAGTGGACATCACGTCGATCTTGCCTTTCGGAACAAGACTTACTCTTATTCGAATTTGTCATCTCTCTGTCGAGTTGCATTCCGCAAAGAGGGTCAACTGTGCAGCGTACCTGTCTGCTCGTTTAGGATCCCTCTGCGCAAGGGCGTCTGCCAGAGCGTCCAAATGACGCAGTTGAGCCTGCAGGGCGACTGTCTCCATCCTCGCTTGAATCTGCACATGAGTACTCAAAGCGAGAGGGAAAAGGGGTGACAAGAATGAGGGGCAGAGCTTGACTGTAGCAAAATTGTCTTGAATGACCATCAACTGCTTCCTTCATTAAGTCTCCCCGTCCCTTTTCAGTTCCGCCTTTGCCGCCAAAGCTGATCAACTTTGTACCCAAGCCCCTCATCTGTCTTGACAGTCTCACTCACCGGGTTGGAGTCAGGCCGACTGAGAGTGGCAGTGAGGATCTCAAACAGAGTGCAGTAGAGGAACACGGAGCGGTCCATCAAACGTCGTGTGGAGAGTTCTGCCTCCCTCTGCGCTGGTGCAAGAACCTCTGGACCTCTGAGGATCGCGTCCCTTTCTTCCGGGGTCGTCGCTCCAGAGAGTCCTTGCAGGAGCTGCTGGAGGGAGGGGGCCAGCACGAGGATCTGCAAACAAGTACAGAGAAAATATGAAAGTGTCAAGTCCACTTCTATCGTGAAATCAGAAAACTTGACCATGTGATCAAATCGCACTTTGTGCCGCAAAACCAAGAAAAAGTAGGGTGAGTCCAGAGCGACAGGTGCTCAAAGAGCGTCATGGCAGTGAGGGTCCTCTTCTCATTTCACACATGCACTTCTTCAGTGGGAACAGTGGATTAATTTTTCAAAAACCATCTTCGGGGCGAGAGAAAAAGTCGTGCTTGCAGACCAACGTACCTCTGGCGGTCCGTGAATGCTCCTGCGAGTCCCCTTTCTCCGTCTCCCCCCTGCGCCCTCCTTCTCCTTTTCCTTTTCTTTCTGTTGCTGTCCGTCCTCCCGAATTGCCTCTGCCACAGGAGGTGAGGACAGACTGAGATCCTCGTCCCCGTCTTCCGACATCATGTCTTCTTCCTCCTCATCGTCGTCTCCAGATTCGTCTCCCGGGTCTTCCAAAAATATTTTTGCGTCTCCTCCATCTGCCCCCAGAGGAAGTTTCTGCTCTTTTCTCGGACTCTCTTTTTTTCCTCTGCTGCTCTTGCTCCCGGGCCTTGGTGAGGCAACTAGTGAAGCCTCGTGCTCCTCCTGTACCTGCCAATGGAGGGGTGCAGGACAAGAGCTGTAGGTGAAGGAAGAACGAACGAGCACAGATGAAACAAATGCATCCCGCAAATAAGAAACCTGAAAGCCACGGATCACGACACGATATCCCGAAACGGTCACTTGCCTGCACGAGGGAGCGCAGCCATAGAAAGCTCGGATCAGCCAGAGACAGCCCTTCGCTCAAACTCGATCTGCGTCTTCAAACAGCAATGGAGTTGTTGGTCTGACTGGATATGCTCTATTCAGACAAGTGTTAACAAAAACGGACCATTCGCATGGTTTCTTCGGCAATCAGAAGTTTTCGTTCGAGGACCTGCAACTTCCTCGTGAGAGTTCTATTCCTCTCCACTTCCGCTCCTGCAGCCTCTTTGGCCTTCACACTCAAGCCAGCCTGCAGGGAGCGGCAGGTTGCTAAAGCATTCGACGAAATTCAGGGAAGTTCTGGGGGCGGCACAAGGAGAGGCTCTCACAGGAGAATAAGAGAAGTCTGGTCGGATCCACAATGCAAAGCCCATTTTTTCGTGCTGCATGCCCTGTTCTTTTTGCCTCAAGTCGGATAAACGTTCCAGATCACTCAAGTTTGATGTACTTTAATGGGAAAGTGTGAAGGCATCGAGGAAAGCTTCACGTCAAAACAAAAGAGAATGGAGAACTAAAGTCAAAGGACGGACCTCCATTTTGAGGAGCTTATTGGCCTCT
The DNA here is from genome assembly GCA_018398765.1 of Chromera velia. Taxonomy (NCBI): domain Eukaryota; family Chromeraceae; genus Chromera; species Chromera velia. The sequence continues at coordinate 40,746 of JAHBMJ010003540.1, read as the reverse complement.
CGTTCTCTCTCACGTCTCTGCAAATGCATCATGCAAAGGAGGGGTTGGAAGAATTCTCGCCAAAGAGGGGAACATCTGCTTTCTCTTGTCTCTTCGTCCCTTTCTGCCCCGCAGCAATCGGTCAATATCCGTTCTTATCTTGAAAAAAAAATCTTCTTTTCGAACTATCCTCCTTTCTCTTCTTTCATCCGGTCCTCATGCTCGCCGCCTATTCTTCATTTTGCCTCTGGTATCCTCAGGTCTCATGCCCAACTGCAGACGTTTGTCAGTCTTCCCGTCGTTTTGAACTCTCCCCGTCTTCGAGACCCAACTACTTTCTTGCTCTTTTTCTCCTCCCCGTTCTTCTATGTGTTTGAATACATTCCTGTAGAGGTCTCTGCGCCGCTTCTTCTTTGATTTTCTCTACGAAGCTGCGACGTTTTCTTGGAGAGAGAAACCCACATACGCCCCTGTAAACATGGGTACCGCGTCATTGGGGACTTCGGTTCTTCATTGCCTCGACGGAAAATTCTCTCTCTCCCTGTCTGTCTCCCGCCAAGCAAGGAACGAAACAGAGAAGGGGAACACGAAAAAAGAGAATAAAAAGCTTCTTTAGTCTTTGAAAACAGCGAAATAAGGGCGACCCACCTGGGCCCTTTCCGTTTCGTCGCCATTCTTTTCCAGCATGTCGATCTCCCACTCCAGTTTTTCCTTTGTCTCCAGGTGTTGGGCAATCGCCTCTTTCAACAGTTCTATCTGAGAGGGAGAGGGCAGAGCGAAGACAACATACACATCAAGGAGCCATGCCCGAGACTTCAAAGTTTTGCCACCTTACAGGCGCACCCTCCTCAGAGGCAGAGTACTCAAGCAGGCAGTCAATCAAATAGAGAAGTTGTGAGAGCACCTCCTAAGCGGGTAGGGCCAAGGATGAATAGGCATACAGCCTCTCTCTCTCTCTCTCTCTCTCTCTCTCGCTCTCTCTCACACACACACACGCGCGCGCGCACACACACACATGCACCCCCGCACGCATGTTTGTACAAAGGAAAGTTGTGCGAAGGGAAATGTGCAACCCGACCTGAAATGCCGTTCTGCCGTTTGCCGAGCTGCCTCCCTCCTTTCCCTGGGAATTCATCTCCTGTCTATTCAGCGCATCGACCAATTGACCTGCAAAAACGTCACACTAGAATTGGATTCGAAGCACGCACGTTCGCTGTCTCCTGCAGGTATGCAAGCCAAAAGACAGCTACAGCAGAACACGGGTCAAGGGATGCACTAGCGACACAACCAAAACGCCTCTACACGTGGTCTCTCCATCCCTCCAATTGCATGGCACCGCAATTAGACATAGATAGGCACAGATTTTCTTAATCGGCCCTTTTTCCTTTTGTCAGTCATTCACGTCATTGCTGAACTTGTATATGAAAATGCGACGACGCAGAACGACAACTCGACTGTCATGTGTTTTTCTTTGAGCTCTCTGACCTTGATTCACTTCCGCACTTTGAAGGGCCTCCGCTACGCCCTGATTGAAGTTCCGCAACTCTGCAGCCACTGCGAGTAGCCCCTCCTGTGCTCTTTTGAACAATTGAGGCCACGCGTTCTCGTTCAACGCGTGCACCGCAGTCGCCCCCGCCGAGTCCACAGAAGCCCGTCCAATGGAGCTCCGTGCTGCCCGTGCGGGTCTGCCGGGGTCCTCTAATGGATTCTCCTGCGTGTCTGCGACTAGTGCGAAAGCACCCGAGCAGGTCAAGGCGTACCTGCATGAAGACGGACAGATAGGCAACCAGACACAAAGAATGTCTGAAGTCTCTTTTTCTTCTAGGACGAACCCATTTGGATAGACAGGCAGAGAGAAAGAAAAATGAATACCTAGATAGGCACGTAGACAGATGGGCAGAGACAGAAAAGTTTGGGGCCAGGGAGAGAGTATCATGTGGTCTTTGTGATGTAGATTCATGTGTCGGAGACAAGATAAAGTCTCCTGATAAGACGGCGAGGTGCTCAACTGTCCAAGTCGATCGGCACCACAGCAAAGAGAAGGATGGGTAAAAAAGGTCACCTTCTACCCATGAAGAAAAACAGCGTACCGAAATTCTTGCTCCACAGCTTTTGAAAAAGCATTCACTACACTCTCGAAGTCTGCATCGCCCTCTTGAGCCACCAACTCCACGATTGTGGCACCCTTCGTGACCCCGTCCTGCGCAGTCTGCCTGAAAAATTGTATTTCAAGTCGCTTCATGATGGCAGCTCCTTCTTTTCCCCCCATATCCTCAAGAGTCTGAAGATTCGTCAGAGGAAGAAAATCCAAAGAAATTTCCGGTCTTCCTCTGCGACGTCTCTCTGGGGGAATGAAAAAATTGACAGCTGCCTTCATGAGCGGAAAGATTGAACTCATCTTCGTCTGACAGGCTACCAGTCGCTCAGCCAGAGTAACCACCGCCGGACGCTCCTTCCGTATTGTCGCACGAAGCCTTTTGATCTGCCCGGATACCTGAGACTGCTTCATTCTTGCATTTAGTCGGTCCTGCACGAACACACGCATGCATTTAATTTGTAGGAGTCAAGTAAATCGGGAAAATCGGAATGGCCTCTTGCATCTCTTGAGTGCTCCTCTCCCATTTTTCGCTTCGAAGAATGATGTGACACAGAACAGCAAGTCAGGAGAAAACTAAAACAGTGGAGGCAGAAAAAGACTTACTTGCGTTGCTCTTTGCTCAATTTGGTTTTGCAGCCAATCCTCGAGCTCTTTCTCCCTTATCCTGCAGGAAAAAAAGAAAAACACATGCCATCACGAACAAGTGGCGCAGAAGTGCGTCTTCAAAGGAATGTCCTCGCCTGTGCAGCGTTGGGGAAGAACACCTACGTGCATTCCTCATTCGCTTCGTTGCTTCCGAACTTTTGTACGGGTGCCCTTTTTTGACTTTCCATACAGGTTTCATCGAGTGTTCCTTGTGGCAACGTCGCCTGACAATCGTAGAATACGAATAGTCTGAACCACTTCCTTCCTCTATTCCCCCCCCCACACATACGAAGGACACGCGCGCGCACGCGCGCGCGCACACACACACACACACACACACACACACACACACACACACAGAGAGAGAGAGAGAGAGAGAGAGAGAGGCCATGCGACCTACTCTTTCTTCTTCTGCTGTTCGACAATGCGAAACTTTGCGCTCTCCAGTTCCAGCTGGATTCTCCTTTTGTCCCTCACTTTCTTCCTCCACCGCTCGAAGAATACCTCCACGTCCTTGAGAACAGACGCCATCGGAACCTTCAGAGCCTCGCTCAGCTGCACAGCCATCCAAAGAGGTAGGGAAGGAAGGGAGAGAAAGGAAAGGAAAGGAAACGCATTTCATGTGCATTTCTCTTTTCATTTCCTAATCTAAAGGTCACGTTGGCCGAACGAAGGAAGCCAAATAGCCAGGATCAGAATCAGGACCTCAGAGCTTCCTTTTTCATAAGCCTGCTGGATGAAACAGCAGAGAGAGTCAGAATCACATCGGATTGATCTCTGGCAGGCTGGTATGTGGATGAACCGGCAAGCCGAACCGCTCTCTGGCCCATTTGTCAGGAGAACAGGCAACCGCCTAGAAGACGGAGCTCACTGACCTCACGGGTGACGGCATCTACACGATTCTGTGCAATTTTTGCATCGCTTCGAAGTGCGTTGACTTTCTCCATGCTTCTCGCCTTCAGGTAATCCATCTTTCTTTTCTTCAATGACTCTGCAAGGGACCTCTCCTTCTCCAGAGCCTCTCTCTGGGACTGGTTGCCTCCTCCCATCGGACTGCTCCCTGGAGTCCCCTGATGGAGGTCCACACCCAACGAGAGCCCAGCCATACTCACATCCAGGTCAGGAAGCCCCATTTGCTTCAAGTTCCCGACAAGCCTGCAAGAAGAATCCAGTCAGTGCAGGTGAAGAGTGAGCCGAGAAAGCCACTCGATCCAATGTGCATCGAAGGCAGTCTTCCTTGCTTCTTTTCTTCCTCAGACGAAGGAAACGATCCGGAAGAAGGAAATCAAGCGAGAAAGAGAAGAGCGAACGGGTGCTCAATCCGATGTGCGCATCTAGACAACAGTAGACGTGCGGAAAGATCAAGGAAAGATCAAAGAGAGAAACTGACTCACCCTCTTTCAGTCAGATTGCTGATCATCTCTTGTCTCTCCTTCATTTGCCTCAGCATTTCGTCCTGCATAGATTAACAATTCCAAAGAATGCTGGTCAAAGTGTGGGGCATGAATCATGAAGAAATACAACAATAAAGGGAGTATCCACACAATTCTGAGCCATGCCATGTCTTCACCGCACTCAAGGCAGACGAATCTGTGCAGGATTATCATATCGTCTCGTGCTTCACAATCGATCGAAGTGGCCCAGCCCACAAGGGAGAATTTTTTTTTAGACATCTGACAGTGCGATACGGGCGAGACGGAAAGCTTTGAAACAACACCAGTGGGCTTCTCAACAGATGCGCCATCATGACGGATGAGTGAGAGATTCGCCTGACCTGCTTCTCCAGTTCGTATTCCAGACGGGACACCGACGCATTTGCGTGACGTCGATATCGTTCTGCGTATCTTGTGATTCTGAGGAGGAAGGGCGTAGTCTTTGCAAAGTCGTGGAAGGGAATTTCTGGACGGGGGGGCGGTGTTGGAGGTCGGGGTGGTTCTGCAGCAGCCGGATCTTTTACATTCCCCGTGACTCCTCTTTGAAAGAGACCGGGGCCGCCTGAGGGGGGTGGCTCGACCTTTGGAGGGACGGGCACGAAGGGACGCACTTCGGGCAGCTGGGTGAGGGAGAATTTGGAGAATTTTGTCCTCAGGCTCTTGACGAAACGGTCGAAGGTGGAGATCTTCGACACCTCATCTCGAGCGATCTTCTGGTCGTAAAAATGTCGTGCTTTCCACTGCAAGAAGACCAACAAAAAAGAATGCAGACAAGAGAAGATAAACAGAAACGCACACTAAATGGCAGACGATGGAGTTCAGGAAAAGTCGAAAAGCATCATGCGCCTACATCCGTACACAGGCGAAGGAACTCGCATCCAATAGGTGTGTATGAAATTCCTAAACAAATACTGCCAGGCCCGGGAGTGACCGACCTGTCGTGAAAATTCATGCAAAAGTTTCCCGACCGACCATGCAGAAGATCTTGCAAGGGTATGGTTCCAGCCGGCTGACCTGTATGACGTATGCGTAGAAGATGGCCAGGTTCATCAACCAGAGTTCGAAGAATCGAAAGGTGAGGTGTTCAAGTTTGTGCGTTGTGATGGCGTGGACCTGGGCGTGGACTGCGTGTCTGTCTGTGATGGAGTTGGAGAGGAAGTTGTACGTTACCGACTCCTGAGCTCTCCTTGTGGTCAGATTTTGGACTGCATGGAATGGAGGCAGAAAAGCAAACATAAAAAACATAAAACGAGTCGGAAAAGCAGACATAAAAAACACAAAACGAGTCGGAAAAGCAGACATAAAAAACACAAAACGAGTCGGAAAAGCAGACATAAAAAACACAAAACGAGTCGGAAAAGCAGACATAAAAAACACAAAACGAGTCGGAAAAGCAGACATAAAAAACACAAAACGAGTCGGAAAAGCAGACATAAAAAACACAAAACGAGTCGGAAAAGCAGACATAAAAAACACAAAACGAGTCGGAAAAGCAGACATAAAAAACACAAAACGAGTCGGAAAAGCAGACATAAAAAACACAAAACGAGTCGGAAAAGCAGACATAAAAAACACAAAACATGACCGAAAGAAAACTGTTTGTGAAGTAAAAGATGAAGCATACGCAGCGAGAGAAACACATGGTGACAGAGAGATAAAGACAAAGAGATACAAATGCAATGGAATCAATCCAGTAGAGTCGCTCGTGTCATAGGCTGAGCGCTTTTTAGAGAGCGACGGAGCTTATGGAAGCACTTCTCATTTCAGTGTTCCTCTCGGTACTTCGCGAACTCAATTCCTTTTTGTTCTTTACAGAAAAGCAAGATACGCGGAGAATCCCATTCTCTTTTCGATTCGTGACTGACTGCTTTTGAGGAAACCGTCCGATTTGGCAGCCTCGTGAAGCTTTCGAATCTGCAGTCAAGCATGAATCAATGAAATCTGTTGGAATTGAAACGAGGCAAGACAAAGAAAGGAAAAAGAAAGGGAAAAGGAGAGAGACCCCGACCATAGACAAACTTGCGACTTCACATCAAGCAAGCGCTGAACCTTTTTCTACAGCATGGAAACTCTGTCGAGAAGTTCTGAGCGAAGTTTCATGCTTCGACAATTTCTCTTGGTGTCTTCGCCTGCGGTCCTGCCGTCGATTGCATTGTCTCCATTGAATTGTGCAGAGATACGGGATACCCCAAGCCTCGCTGTTCTGACCTTCGCGTCGAGGAGATTGCGTCCAAGGCGTCTCTGTCGTCTCCCTTTGAGCTGACAGAGGCTGCAGGTGAGCGGGCAAAAGGCGACGTAAAAGTGGGCGCATGTAACACTTTTCATCATAAAGAGGAATTCAAGGCTACTTTTCCCTCCCGCACTCCCTCTCACCCTTCCTCCCTCACCCACTAACTCCTTCCCCCCTTTCTTCCTTCCTTCCTTCCTTCCTTCCTTGCCTTCTGTTTTTTGTCACTTTCCCCCTTCCTCTCCTCCGTTTGTGCAACATTTCTTCATACAATTTCTCCATCCATTGAAAAAACTCACACGCAGACGTCGACGTTCTGCTCCTCTGCACCAAACGCGGCGTTCAACAGGGCAACCGCCAGGTCCTCCCCCTCGTCTGCCTGGTCTTCCTCCAGAATTTTCCTGCAACAAAGCAAGATCATGTAGAGAGGAAATCATCCGCAGGCAAGGTCTTGGACGACGCGAAACAGCAAAAAATGACAAACTGATCGTTCACGCTCTAAGTAACACTCAGACTCCTTCCGTGTGTTACAATTCGAAAGGATGGTGGCCGTGCTGCACCCAAGAACCGAGGAGACGAAAACTTCTAGTAGAAGTGAGTCGGCCACGGACGCACCAAAGTGTCATTTGCCGGGCGACCGCGTTTAGAGGCAATCCCTTCAGCTCATGAAGACGCTCCACCTGCGCGCAACGTTCACGGGAACAGAAACACAATGTATCAATCCAAAAGGAGTGAAAAGCTCTGGAGCAAGTAGCAGATGCAAAGACTTGTGTTTCGCTCCGATGAAGAGATGGATGTCGGATGTTGTTATGCTCATGCAAAGATTTTGTCACGTGCGGAGAGGTGTATTTGATCAGTCTGGCTGTCCTCAATCTGTCTTCTCATGGGGTGTGTAAAGCAACAGAGTGATATCAACAGAAGCCATCATAGAAAGAAGAAACACAGACCTTCCGTTCAATGGCAGCGACACGGCTCTCAGCAAGGTCGTCGATCTTCCGCTGCACAGAGACAGGGGATATGGAGAGATAAGCACTCCATTTGATTGTAAAATCAAATTTTTGAGGGCAAGCCAAAACGATCGAGAAGGTTCATCTGAAGCCAAAGTCATTAAGCTTCTATATTGTACATCATGCTTTTTGTTTTGTGTGTGTGCACACACAAAACCTAGATGCGCGCGGTCCCGAGATTGCTGACGAACCTTCACGTCCTCGTTGCCTCCAAGAGGGTCGAGGGGAGTTTCAAGGATGTCCAAAATTGCCTCTTCCATCTCCACCTTCTCCTTCTTTGTCTTTCGAACCGCAGGACTCGAAAAATCTGCAGTGACGCCTCTCTGCGCCTTGCGTCGCTGTCTGATTGTCGCAGGACTGCCGCCTGGAAGTTCCGGTTCCATTCGCCGAAATGGGGCCGGAGCCGCGGGCCCCCCAGGTTCAGGTTGTACAGACGCCCCCGTCCGGGTGACGCAGCTTGCTCGCCGCTTTCTTGACACAGGCAGAGCTTGCTGCTCCTTGCCTGACTGCGACTCTTCGGCTTCAGATGTCTGCATGCACAGAGAATTCCGGCATGCCCACAAGGATCAGAGCAACACACACGAAGTGAACGGCATCGAGTATGGTTTATCAAAAACAACAACCATTGCTGGCAAGAATACGGAAGAGAGGGTTTCTGGGGGCTTTCTTACTTCAGTGTCGTTTCTGTCCTTCTCTCTTCTTCGTACAAGTGGCAGATTGGCGTGCTAAATCACCTTATACTTGGGTCCCAGAGACACAACTGTCCAGAACCACCCCGTTCGCTTTAAATACCTCTCATGTACCAGAAAAATAATGAGAAAATTCGCAGACACATTTTTTCACTGACTTATGTGCATGTGCAATGCTCTACATCTGATGGTCGTCGCATTGCATCTTCTCTCGTTTGGCTTGCTTACATGATCGATGGACTTTGTGACTGAGTGAAACATCGTCCATGAACGAACTGACCGGCTTGGATGCTCTGTCACCTGCCGACCACGTGAGCGATCGCCTGAGACGAGTGGGACCCGGACTTCCTTGCCCCCCAGCGTTTCCTTTCTCGTTGCATGGGGGCTCAGCAGACGGCGTTTCTTCTGGGAGCGGATCCTTGGGTCCCTCTTCTTGGTTGGAAGAAGCTGAGGAAGGCCTGGATGGAGGGTGGTCAAAAAGAACGCTCTTCTTCAGACGGGATACCGAAGGGTCTAGAAAGGCTTCTTCTGTTTCATCAGGAGGAAGATTTTCACCCCCCCGTTGTTCTTCTGAATCGGGTACGGGATCGGAAGGGGGTTTGTCGTCTTTTTCTGTTGAAGCAGATACTTCCCTTGATGCCTCCCCTGTGAGAATCAGGGCGTTTGCAGACTCAGGTCGAGATTCTGCGTCATTGGACCTTTGGTCATTGCTTTCTTCAGCAGATGGTGTCTTGGGTGGTGTGGAAATGCTGACTTCTCTTTTTGGTACGCCAAGAGTTTGCCCCCTCTCTGACAGCTTCCCTGAATCTTCCGGGCTCTTCGGGGCCTTCATCATCTGACCAGAGTGAGAGGCGACAGAGGCAGGGTTGGGAGGTCTCAATGTCCCACTCTCAAATGAGACAGACTGGCCTGTGGTCAGATTGAAGTCCTTCTCTTTTTCTTTTTCATTCGGTTTGGCTGATCGAGCACTCACATTGACGCTGTCAACGTCTGTCTCTGCTTGTTCACTGTCCTCTTCCTCGTCTGAAGCGTCTCCCCTCGCAGCCTTCATCCACTTTGGGTCGCATCGGGGATCAATCTTGCGGTCAATCCCCCATCGAAAGGGCAACTGACCCTTTGCCCTGATCTTTCGCTCTCTGCGGGTTTCATATTCCTCCAAGACATCCGCCAGAAAAACAGACTCGTCAACCGAAAGTTCCCCAAAGAAACCGCTTCTGAGGTTCGAAAGAATCGTCTGACATTTCCGGGCCCGCATTGAGAGAGCCAATTTGTCCGCACAAGCCTCGATTCTGTCCCGCTCCCCATCATCACCCTTACTCCCAGAAAGGAACGCGCTCTTGCTCGCCGCAAAACTTCGGCTGGCAACTGTAGAGATACTGGGGGGCAGGGTGGCGGGATCAGGCGGCGGAGGTAGCTCTGTGGGGTGGGGGTCCCTCTTTCGAAGCCATCTCGCCTCACAGATGTCGAGAAACTCCACCTGATCACACAAAAAATGCATACGCACACACACACACACACACACACACGCACACACGCACACACGCACACACGCACACACTGAAATCCACGGGAGCGATTGATCAAGCAAAGGAAGAGAGGGAGAGATTGTCATCATCAAACAGGAGCGTGTCGATTAGAGGAGTTCCATAATTTGGAGGTCTTCATCGGGGCAAAGCTGACAAAAAGGGGGGAAGATGAGCGAACAGACGAAACAGAGCGGTTGCATCACTGTGTGTTTGCTCGGACAAGCAAAGACGAAGGAATGAAAAGATTTTCATTCAGAAAAAAGAAAGGACGAACAAAAGAAGACCACCAGGTGACGATTCAATAAGTAATTCACTGAAAGCTTACCAATTCTTCAAGTGTCGGAAGCTCGTCATGCTCTTTCTCTCCCTTTCCCTCTGGAGACCCCGTTGGTCTCCTGGAGGAGAGAAGGAAGCTCGCAGGGTGCCGCACGATTTCTGCACACTGTGCGTCGTCCCCCGAGACTCCGCTGTCGTCCGAACAATCCAGAGCGCGGCCGTCGACAACGAACCTGCGTGTACATACACATTCACTGGTTTCTCATCGTAGAGGGGAAGGGAAGCAGCGAGTTGTCCTATAGGTGCTCCCAGAGGCGCCTGTTTTTTTGTTCGGCTGGATGCATGCGTCGGACATCGTGGAAAGGAGAAAAGAGTGAAGTGAGGGAGGTGAAGCTTTGAAAGGCTTCAGCAAGCATGGAGAATATCTGCTGTTGGTAAAAAAGAAAACAAAATCAATCGGCGCTCAACAAAGTTACTTTTCCTTCGGGTGCACTTGCCTGTTGGTGATTCCCTTGACTGCATCTGTCTGCTGTTTGAGGGCGTCAAAGTACAGCAACGCCGCGTGCATCCCTCCCATGCGTCCTTCAATGATGTTCGCCTTCTCTAGCATTTCCGCAAATCTGCTCGTCCCCTTTGCCATGCTTCTCCTTCTCGAACCTCCGCTGATGCTCCCTCTAAAAGTTCGGGAAAAAGGGCTCCCCTTCTTGCCGGGGCTCCTTCTCCCTCCAACCGCACCACTGTCTCTCCTTCCTGCGGCAGCTGCGGTCCTCTCTGCCAACATTCGCGTCTGAGAATCCAAGAGACGCAACACCTCCACAATCTGCTCCATGCGTCTCTTGCTTGCACCGTTTCGCGAACGAGTTTCTCTATTTCGTGCCGCCGCGATCTCAGCTTGGTGCAGGAGAATTTCCGTTTCTTTCTGCAATTTCCTGATTTTTGTGGCAATGGCCCTAGGAGAAAATTTTTCGGAAATTTCAGGGTTTGACAGCGCCAGCAGCTCAGAATAGGAGCGGCCGAAGACCGAAGACTCCACGTCTGAAATCAGGAAAGAAAAAAAAAGAAAAGAAAAATGTACAATATTAAAGCAGCCAGCCTCTGGAATTCAAGAACTAACGGAGAGCTCAACGAAGCAGGGAGACGATTTGCGTCATTCCCTATTTTGCATCTGACTGCCATAAGACTCTGTGTAGGATCGCGCTACTAGGCACAAAGAAACTAGAGTGTTGAGGTAATTCAACACAAGTAGATCGCACACTTCATCAGAGGATCAGAAGAATGCAGAAGGAAAAGAGGTGAATTTAAGCAAGCAAAATAGAGGCACGGGACTGAAATCGGCCACAGAAAGCGAGAAAGACGACGAGAAAGCAGAGGGGAAAGCAGCAGACCTGGAAGGGAATGCAGTTGAATTTGATCAGAGAGGCATCCCTGTGGAAAGAGCTCCGCTTGGAGTGACACACTCCGTGCAAGTCGTTCCCTCTCTCCCCTTCGGCGGGCCTTTCTCCTCTGTCTTCTTTGGGATCTCATTCCCTTTTCGTTCCCCTTTTCCTTTTCCTTCAGTGCTGCAGCAATAATCTCGTCAAGTTGGGCCTCAGCACTCTGTACTGTCTCCTTTTCCCCCTCGGTCTCTTTTGAAATACCCGCTGTGGCAGATGCCGCGCCAGACGGGGCAAGACAGTTGGAAAGTCCATTCTCCTTCTTCGGCCCCCACGTCGGGGCCCCTAGGGCCTGATTGCCCAGACCTGCTGAAGGCGAAGCCGAAGAGACGGCATCTGTCCCTGGAGGGGGTTTGACGAAAGCGTCCGTCCATGTGGATCTCTTTCGTCCATTTCTCACTCCAGGGTGTCCTCGCTGTTGCGGATACTGTACATTACTGTGACGCCTTTGCGACTGTATGCTTTGAGACGACTTCCACTGATTGTCTGTACGAAAGAAACGGGACTTGAGCTCCCGCAACGAAGATCGTGCCTTGGAACCCCAAAATCGGTCCACGATCTCCTCTGCCTTTTGTCGGGCGGTGCTTCGACGGGTCGCACCGGGGGAGGACACCCGAGGGGAAGGGGACCGTGTTGGCGATGGGGACGGTGAACAGGATTTTGTCCGGGGTGATGACACTCCGGAGGGAAGAAAGATGGGCTTTTGGGTGCTGCGAAAGGTTACACCTGCTCTCGCCATCTGAGCAAATCTGAGGTCCCATTGAGAAGGCCATTGAGAAGGCCTCGCAATCTGTATCCCCCTTTTCTCGCCGACTTCGGTCGGTCCAAAGTCATTCCCCATACTCTCTTTGTACAGGTCCTGAAGTCTAAAGTGGGAATCCCTGCCAGCGGCCCCAGAAAGCGCATTTTGCACTTTCTGGAGTCTTGCAGTTTGAGGTCGAGGGGGAACACACAGGTCGGCATCAAAGAAAGCCACCTTGTGGATCACACGGTCGCGATCGTCCTCAACCTTTCCCTCTCTGTACACAACCGCAGTCTTCCCAACTGCTTTTTGCTCCTCCTCAGGAGCGAACCTCTCCATGGTTGCACCTGCCCTCCGTATCTGACAGAAGAGGGCAATCTGAAAGGATGCCCTGGGAGCGTCTCTCCAGGACAGCCAAGCTGTGTTGCGATCTTTCGCGTCTTACTTTGTCGTTCTCAGACTTTCCGATTTGGCGAACCGGTTGATTGAGGTCGAGCTGAGTCAACTTCTACTTCTTGCCGGCTATATTTCTCACGGGGCCATGCCGCTTCGTCACACAGCAATTGATTGACTGAACCAGGCAAGTTTTCTTGTGTTATTGAAACGAAGATTTCCTTTGAAAGGCGTTTACCGCACTCAGAGATTTTGCTTTCCCCAGGTCGAGACAAGCGAACTCTTGCACTACGACATCTATATATGACTCTTGTACTCTTTGTCTGTGCCATGCATGAGTTCGATGCATGTCGATGAGCATGAACGTATGCGTATGTACGTTGGGAGTATATAATCAATTATTAATATCGCCTCGGGGGGCAGCTCAGCTCTGCTGAGATCAGCCGAGAGGCCCTGAGATCGGACGCACTCGCATAAAGCATTTTTTCATTTTGGGGGGGGGGGATCTCCGTCACGGTCGGTGCCGCCCGAGTTCCAAGATGTGCCCCTCAAGCAACTCGCACGGAGCCGCGATCGCACATGCCGCCTTAATTACTTTGCACATGCGTGCCCCTCAAGTAACTCGCACGGAGTTGCACATGCATACGACGCGTGCGCGGTCCCGAAAAGCATACTTCGCTGCCGTGGCCCCCGCCCCATGGCAGCACACAACTTAGACATGCCCAAGCCCCCGATGGTGTGCATCAATTAGCGGACCCCTAAATAGCCCCCCGAGGTACTCACCCAACTGGTTGGGTGTATCCCGTATAATATATAGTCCATGCATGTACGTATTTATACGTACATATATATACGTACAGAAGTATAGCATATATATACACATGTTTACGTACAAATGCGTATATTCATACACTCGATTTGTATCGCTACCATGCATTTTCCATGCAACATGTTGAATTAATTGAAGCAACAGAAAGCAACACCTAGCTCGAACAACATCAGATTGAAGAAATATGACAAAGGAGCTAAAAGCCGCTAAGCATGCAAAAGAATTTATGGATGTAAAGAAAAGATTTAATAAAGAAATGTTGAGGAGAAACAAATTTTTTTAATGGGCTGAGGAACCCATTGAAGAAAAAGTTGGGGAAATGAAAAGGAAGACCACAACGCTTATCCATAGATAGGCAGAGTTGACCACGCGAACATACGGAGAATGAAAGGTATTAATTTTTGTCCACCGTGGAGTAGTATAAGCTAGGCGCGGTGGCCTAGTTCGAGGGGCTTGCGCTTGCAACAGATTAGCCATAACAGACGGACAGGACCTATGCCTAGGCAAGATGCATACTGGCCCGACAAAGGACCAGAGAGACACTAAAGAACTTCCAGAGCTCGAGCAACGGGAAGCAACATGCAGTTCTCGGCCAGCCCGAACTTCTCGTAGCGCTGCATGGTGGCTTGCATGCAGGTGTTGCGCAACTGATTGTTTCACGGGCCGCGTTGCTCAACTGCATGTTGTTGACTCATCAAACTGTTGGATGCAACAGATTGCAACACAGATGAATCGCACATGCATGCAGCATGAATCACTGAGCGGTATATTAATATAGTTTGCCTTGGTCGCAACGTCCTCTCAGTGCTTTACACCCCCTGGCAACGATTTGATGCTTGTATGCAGGAGCATGACTTTGTATATATATATATATATGAATGCACGTACCGAGTAAGTTGTGCACACACATCTCAGCGGCTCCGAGAAATTCAAGGTCTGCACGAAGAGTTGGAGTCTCAGAGAGTCATTTTCTGTCAGAATCGGTGGCTCTTTGTGTTTCTCTGTTTTGCCCGAAGCGGGGCTTCATCTGAAAAGCCATGATTGAACGCCTCCTCTTGCTCTGGGTTGCTCTTGCCTTCAATAAAGCTTGTTCAGTAAGTCTTCTTTTTCTATCTGGTGTGTTTGACCTGGCAAGGAAGAGGAAGCTGCGAGCCGCCATTGACTCCTGGCCTGCATCCCTGACTTTCTCTCTGCCGTTTTCGCCACACGTATTCCATGTCTGTGCGCCTGTGCGCATGTGCGTTGCGGTTCAATCTCTCCGCACATCAGTGCTCGCTTTCTCTCTCTCTCTCTCTCTCTCTCTCTCTCTCTTTGAGAGGCCATGTACCCATGTTGGCCACTTAACCGGTCACATCTGCACGTTCAATCGCACGTATGACTCAATGCAGGACCGAGGCAACTTCTGTCGATGCACGTGTAACGGAGAGTCCGCAGGCCTGACTGTCAGCACCGTCTCTGTCCAACAGTCTGCTTCTGTCTCTGTGCCCATCTTCTAGTCCGTCTCCATCTGTTCTTCTTTTTTTGTATTCCACTCCCTTCACTCATCGATGGACTTCATTCTTGCTTCTCCCCTCAACCTCATGAGAGCGATGATCCCTTTGGAACGGCACTTGCTGTATGAGAATGTCGATGTGGCTGTTTTGAAAACCTCGTCATTCCCCCTCTGTTCTCCCAAAAACTATCTGCAGCTGCTGGTACCGCAAGCTCATGGGTGCTCAGTCGCGTGTACGCCTCAAATGTGAGTTTGGGTCCTCGACAATTCGTCCCAAATATGCAAAAGGCGCCCGTCGTGTGTGTCTACTGGTATCCTATGGTTTCAAATCTCTCTCCATCTTTCCTCTCTTCAAGAAACTTCAGAAGAAACACGAGAAAGACGAAAGAAAACAGCAGATTTGGGGGGTGTTTTGCTGTAATTTGATCCGTCTGTCCCAAATCTTTTTGAATTTTTCTCCTCCTTGCCTGTGAGTGCAGATGTCAACGAAGCTTCCCTCATGAATGTCCTGAGGTCAGAGAGCGGATCTTTTGTTCCAAGGATCTTGCTTTCTGGTGTTTTTTATTTTTGTCTTACTCCCCTTCTTCCTATTTTGCTTCATTCCTTCCTTCCACATTTCCTTCTTTTCTTTCCCCACTTTCTCAAGATTTCCGAAGCGCGCGCCTCCCATCCACTCGTCGCGAATTCATCTTGTATTCTGGTGCATTATCAGCAGCCGCCTGTACTTCAGTCGACACGTTTGTTCTGTTGGTGTGTTTGTGAGTCTCCATCCAGTGTGGTTTTCTGTCACGCACCCCTTCTTCATGTCTGTCTACTCAGTCGTCCACGTAAAGACGCAATGACGCATCCATTGTCGGCATCATTTGTCTCTGATTGTGCTGGCGTATATCCCCGTGTGATTTTCTGTACTACATGTTCATTTTTTTGCAGGATGCTGAAATCGTGACGGTCTGTAACGGTGAGTGCCTTTCGTTGTGTGTCGGATTCCTTTTCCATCCGAAGATTCGGAGACATGGAAGGAATCTTTGTTGTCGAGTCAGACAGGTTCTCTTGGAGTGAAGAAGAACGCTTAGTGCATCATCGGTCTGGGTTGGTAATGACATAAATTTCTTCCCCCTCCTGCGCACGTTTTCCTCCGAAAAAGGTGGATCCAGAGCGTTCACTCCTGTTGCTCGGCTTTTGCGTTACCTCTTTGTCTGTACTACTCGTATTTCCCATGCAGATCGTCGGTCTCCTCTTTTTCTGGGTATTGTGATTCTCCTGTACACGTCGATTGGAATTCTTCTTCTGCTGGGTGGGTTGAGATAGAGATCAGATGAGCGACTGGAAGGTTATCGTATTTGCACGCACAGAAAGACTGAAGGCAATTTCTTTCCCGCGCTGGAAGAAAGAAAAAGAGGATCTATTGAAGTCCTTATAGGCAGAACGAAAAACTTTTCACATTCGAGGGCCCACCCGTTCGGGAAGCGACCAAACGAGCAAACAAAAGAAGAGAAGGAGGGGGGG
>JAHBMJ010003540.1:0-24182 GCA_018398765.1 Chromera velia | reverse complement strand
GGGGGGGGGGGGGGGAAAGACCATTGTTGTCTAGTCGGATCGAACACACACAGTGTGATTATTTGTGTCTCTCGCTGCGCTTCCTCGTTGGTCTTTCTTGGCTGCTTCTCCTTTCTTCGTCGTCCCAATCTGTCCAACCATCAATCTTCTTGCATGTACGTTCGTGCGTGTATGTGTGCATGCGTGTATGCATGTGTGTGTGTGTGTGTGTGTGTGTGTGTGTGTGCAGCGGTCTTGATCGTTTTCTTTCCTCGGCTTGCGGCCTGGCTGAAGGTCAGTAAACGCTCCATTGTCCTGTGCACTCCTCAAGACATCAGCTTCCACTAAAGCACAGGGTCACGTTGATGATTCAGACAGTCCTCGAGAATCTCTGCACAACAAAAGAATCGCTTGTCCATCTGGCACGGATACACAGCCCCAGAGAGAGAGGTCTACCGTCCTACAGTCTCTCTCCATTGCACAGTTCTGCTTTATCTCTGGTGAAAGCAGACTGGCTTCCTGCTTCACCGCCTCTTCGTTTCTTTTATTTGCTCTGTCCTTGTGGCCTGACTGTACGCTCACATGGCTGTCCGCAGGTTGATGTTCACAGTCGTCACGCAGCCCATGACGAGGAGAGAGACCCACACGAGGACACGACGAACCAACTGCAGTCGTCGTTCCAGAACTCCAACCCGTCTCCAACAGCCTCTCCGGTGGGAAGTCCCTCGGCAGCAGGCAGACGGGAGCGTCCCCACCTGACCATCAGAGAAATGGAGGGCCTTGCAGCAGGAGGGGTGGGGGGGGCCTTTGGGGGGTCCCGGGAGGTCCGCACACGCGTTGGATTTGCAGCTGGGGAAGGGGGTGGCAGGGACTCTGCAGCTGGTGTTGGTAGAGGCACCAATGTTCCTGGAGGCGAGAGACAATTTTTATAACAGGAAGTATCAGGGGTGAGGGGTCGAGTCGTTTCAACCGGTGCTGAGGTAGGGACATCCGAGCCTCTTCTGCCCAGAGCACACGGAGATCCAAGTGATTCGTAGAGGAAAGCGTCACTGAAAAGATATCAAATAGAAAGATAGAATTCACAGCTAAGCTGACAAGAAAAATAAAATTATACAGATTCTTCTATATTGTTCAAATTCTTAGGATTTGATTAGATTTGATCTATATAATATATGAACATCGATTTACTAATACAAACCTTTATTTTACAAATGTAGTCGTCAATAAATCAATGAATAAATCAAAAAATAATTCGAATGCTGATCATTATCTTGCAGAGTGAGGGTCCATCTTTAACAATCTGCCTTGCATGTCGTGACTTACCGAACACTAGACGCCTATTATGGGCCGATGGTGATGGTGTATGATGATGATGAAATAAGAAGTATCAAATCAATAAAAAAAATGTTAAAACAATGAAACATTTAAAATCGTAAACCCAAAACCTTATTTCCTAAACTTTTTTTTTCAGTAATAAATGCTAAAAAGCCTTTTATGTCTGACTACTAGTATACTTACCTCATAGTGTTTGGTCTACCGTCCATGATATTTAGAACTTTGAAGCTTATGTTTCAAATTGACATTGATTACTACCTCCGCAGCCTTCCTGCATTCTGTTTTCTGAACATCTCTGTCCCTAGATCTGAGACTCCCCATGGATTGCTGTTATCGTTTTCTTTGCTTGCTTGGTCTCCGGAAGAGACTTCTGAGTCTGGAGGCTTACTGAAGAGACTGGAGAAGTAAAATGTGGGAAGGCTGGAAAGGCCCAGCGAATCGAGCAATGAGGGGGAACTTTGTTTCTGTGGAGAGTTGGGATCTGGCTCCATGCCTCCGGAGCCGGGAAGGTCTAAGGGGAGGATTGACAGGAGACCCGACAAAGCGCTTTGCGCCCCCTCTCTCTCTTCACCATCTTCCACTTCATCTGCATTGCCTTCGCTTTCCTTGCCTCCCTCACCATTTTTATTCAAATCTGTCCTTGTCTTTGTGGCTGAAAAGAGCGGCAAGGAGGAGGTGGGGAGTAGCCCTTTGAGGGGTGATGCTGTCCCAAAGACAGCAGGGGCGCGGAAGGGAAAAATGGAGCCTACAGGGGCTGAGAGGTGATCACGGACTTTGTTCGCGAGGGACTCTGCCATCTCTTTTGCCCTTTTCATTGTCGCACTCCAAGACGGAAAGAGGGGGGGCAAATTCGCGAGGTACTCAGGAGAGACCTTCGACATGGCTTTCTTGATGGCCTTCGACCATGTGAGCATCGAGAAGGGGACCCTCCCTCCCTGTACCTCCATTGCTTGCCCGATTCCCCCCCCTGCTGCGTTTTTCTGCAGCACTCTGCGGGGCTGTGGATCTTCAACAGCATCGAGTTCGGAGTCATCATTGACTCCCTCCTCTGCCGCTGCTACGAGAGGGCAGAACTCTTCTGCAGGCGAGAGGAAGTCGCACAGCAGGTTGCCGTCAAGATCGACGTCGGTGCACTGAAAGATGAACTCAGGGAACTCGTCGTCGAAAGCCGCGCACCCCCCTCGGTAGATGACGTCGAAGGTCGCGTTGGAGGTCGCCTCACACGTGCAGGTCTTTGACTCGCAATACCCGAAGAACAGGTCCTGCGGGTCTCCCGTCGTCGGACAGCTGCACCTCGATGTGCCATTGTACTGGCAAGTGGTGTCGTCGGGACCGTTGGGGATGCAGGGCTCCTCGCAGAAGCAGTTCTCGTGACCGCACTGCGTGAACTCAATCTCCCGCCGGAGGGACCCCGCGATGGACCCGCAAAAACACGGACCCGTTCCTTCTGGGTACCGACATCCCTGATCGTCACACACGGGCTCACCGAGGCAATAGCAAGGCTTCCCTCGACAGTAGCGTGTCGAGGCCTCGCTTGTGCCTCCAGCACACTCGCACACCTCGTCATCAAAGTAGCAGTTCTCGTCGTCGCAGTTCGTGGGAGGCCCAGTACAAGTGCACGGAGACCCAAAACAAAATATTGAATCGTCCGGGCCGCCCTCGCACTCGCAGGGCTTTCCTGGTATTGTCATGTTGTAGTTGTTGATCTTGCAGCATGGTGGCTCGGTTAGTGCATTCAAGTCTCCGTTTTGCGTGTTGATGGCGATTGTCAAGTCGGCACAGTAAAAGATCTCATCGTTTTCAAAAGCCTCGGCAGCGAGTTCTGAAAACCTGCACTGGAATTCGCTGGCGGGGCTGGACATCACGTTGAAACAAAGTTCTCTGGGTCCTATTGCGAAGGGGGGGTATATAAGGCGCTCCGCGGGGTCATACTGGAGCAAATCTAAGTTACAACAATTGCAACATGGATACGAGGCGGGGTTCAAAGGGTCCGTACAGTTTGGTCTTGCTGCCTCCCTGAATTCACACACAGACTCGGAAAAATTCCCTGTACGAAACGTTGCCTCACACTGTTCCTGCATGGTCATGTTCTTTTTGTTGAGCAGTTTTTGTATTGGGTCGTCCCACGGGAGGCTGTCGGTGAATGCATCCCTTCTCTCTACAATTAGATCCGACTTCTGCTCTGTCCTGTTGGCTAGACGGTCAAGGAAGGGCTCATACCAGGTCGGTTCGTTCTTCTTTTTTGTGTACCTGGAAAAAGGTTTCAGGGAGGCAATCACACGGTCCTCATAGAGGGCGGCGTCTTCCTTGAGGCCCCTCGAAGCACTCGCCTCTGCTAGACTCCGACGCCTACCGCCAATCTGCCCACCCCTCCCGCCCCACCATTTATCCCCCCGCAGCCTTCTTCTATTGTCATCGACAAAATCGGCAGACGGACGCCCCTCTGGCACCACCCCACCGATATTGACTCTCTCTTGAACGGAGATGCCCGTCTCCTCTTCTAGGAACTCACCCGAACAGGGGCTCAAACCCCCACATGCGAGACCCGTCTCGGGTCCCAGGGTGACGAGACTGAAGGAGTCTGCCCGGAATTGTGTGGGTGGCCTTTTGGCTCCCACGGCTACGGTTACGCAACTGACACACAAGGGTGCTGCAGCTGTAGACCCCGCAATAGTTTCGGTCGGGTCGTCTTCTCCGAATTCCTCCACCCAGCGCTCCAGATCCGGAAACCCCCCCGACCCCAGGACCTCCCCAAAGCTCAGACCGATGTTTACAGCTACACGAATCTCAGGGGGGAGCAGTCGCTCGATTGCTTCAAGCATGCGGATGCCGTAAATGGCTTGGGGCGGGAGATGTGGGACGTCTCGCAGGACGTCTGAAGGGTAGGGGAGGACGCAGGCCCTTGAGAGGAGATGAATGCCAGCGTCTCGGGGAAACACATAGAACACCTTGATGCTGCCAGGCTGTTGGTCGGGACTGGCGATCACCTTTCTGCAAAGAGTATTGATTGGAAAAGGAGTATCTCAATTTGAACGAAGGACGAGGCGCAGCCAGTCATCGACTATTCGGAGATTGAAAGACCACATGACACGCTGGTCAGAATCCATTGCCCTTCAGTGTGGAGACCGAAGCGGAGACCGCCCTTCAGTGTCACTTCACACCGATCCTCTGAAAATCGGACACAATGATCAAAGCTCCGAGGCATTCAATGCAGAGAAGTGAAAGTGACGACTCGCCAGTACTGTTCGGCAATACTGACACCTATGTTGCTTCAGAAGTTGCTTGAACGAAAAGCAAAACACCAAGCGCAACACATTGAGGGAACTCGCAATCACTCACTCACTCACTCACTCACTCACTCACTGACCGAGGACAATTGACCCACAGCAGCGTGTTGGTCACAAAGAAGTTGCCGAGTCTGAGAGACCTCTTGATGCCGAACCCCTCGACTTTCTTGGGCAATGTTGGAAGTCGTTGTCCCCTGATTATGCGCACTGTTCGTATCCAAGGAGTCAATTCCTCGCCCGTCCAATCATATGCGGACCGAGCGTCAAACTGCAGAAATCAATGGGTGACGAAGTAGTGTGCACATTCGATAACACACCCACCTTCCCATACGAGAGAAACAGAGAAAGTTTTTGCGTCGAGCCAGATCGCGGATTCAAAATTTGAAAGAAAAGTGCAAAAACCGAGGATATGACCATAATGAGAACAAAGAAATCGTGAGAGGGAAAATGTGTCAAAAACATCACATGCTACAAGAAGAGGCAGATGGACAGCAACACGGAGCAAAAAAGGCAATGAGATATGAGAACAGTCACAGAGATGGCTGTCATGAGGCAGGCACGTGTATGGACACACATGAACAGCCACGCAATTAAGCAAACCACCAGACAGCCCCACATGCAGAGAGATGAACAGAGAGCCATGCAGAGAGACAGACAGACCGATTTGCAGACACCTCGATTGAAAGGAAGTGAGGAAGGGAGAGTGAGAGAGTGAGAGACTGAGGGAAAGATACATCAACAGACCAACCGACGAGAGGCAGAGGCAGAGAGAGCGAACAGCAAAGACCGAGAGAAATATACATGGGTACACACACGTTTGCATACACAGGCAAAGCGACCTTAGGATCTTGCTGGGCGTTGAAGGAAGAGACGGGATCCAGTTTGCTAGTGGGGTCTTCCTTTGGAGGGTCAAAGTCAGTCCTTTCGAACCAGAAATCGGAGAAGATGTCCGCATTGATCAACAGGGGTGTCAGCAGAATTGCTGTGCCCAAATTTGCAGCTGGAATAAGAGAGAGAACAGGAGCAAACCCCAGTGTCACCCCTATGGCGAAGGTCGGGGCAAGTCGGAGAACGGGACCGAACCACATTCGGTACGCGTTGTTGTACGACACGCTCACCTGCAACAGAAAACCAGCGCATATGAGAAAGGATGAGCAAGAGGATCTCAGAAAAAACAGGGCGCAAGTCAAATGAACCAAAAACACCGGAGAAGGGACGCACACGCATTCAAATGAGATGGCATGGAGCTCAAAGTCCGGAGGAATCGCGGGAGGTAATATCAGAGATCGAAGAGAGGCAAAACCTTGATGTGAACACCTTGACGTGACAGGACGGACCCTCAGTAGTGGGGCAAAGTAGAAGGTAGGTGCGAGACTGATACCGGGGGCGAATTGGGAAACGGGCGCGAAGAACCACATGGTGCCCAGGTTGATCCCTGGCCCAAACTGCACGCACATGAGGAGAAGGCACACAACGCATGTACACAAAGGGAGAAGCAATCGTGACAAATGTTCACAAACATCATCAATATCATCATCATCATCGTTACTGTTAGTATTATTGGTTAGTCTGTAGGCCATCATGCAATGCATGGGTCAAGGGTAATGCTTTATTACCCCATTGCCAGACCGGCATTCTACAGAAAGGCGGGGATAAAACTCTGCCAGCGATCGCCATCGGCCCAAGAGTCACGACATGCAAGGCAAATCGTCAAATGTCAACAAAGCTGAACAGCAAAAGCACTCATTGACTCACTGACATTCAGTCTGGGAGCACACGAAAGTACAGGTGCGAGTGGCTTTCCGGGCGCCCCGCTGTAGACTGGCACGTCTGGGTGGCACCTCATCACCCAGCTCCTCTTCTTTCGGGGAGGAGGGGGCGGCTGGACGGTTGGTATTGCGGCATTGGTGGCAGTATCGAAAACTGACAGACTTCCCACCTCCCATTCCCTTTTCTGTTCCGCCTCCTCTTCCCGTGTCAGAGGGACAGCCTCTTCAACAATCAGCCCCTGGTCCTCAAACAACAATCGGGCCTCCTGCCTGCTCAACACTCCGAGTTTCCCCTCTTCCGAGGGGACCGGAACGTGAGAAGATCCAAGAGGGGTGCTGCAATCCCACCCGTATGACCACCCCACATCGATTTCGTCCTCTTCTGGAATGCTCAGGGAGAGATCTACTTCCTCTTCCTCTTCTTCTTCCCCGTCCCCGTCCTCACCCTCCCCATCTCCTTCCGCGAAATCGAAGGGCGATGCTGACGAAGAGGACGAATGAATGCCCTCCACCTCTGAAAAGTCCATCCAATCTCCACACAATTTGACCTCCACACGCCCCACGGCACTCACACGCACATCAGGTGCCCCTTCCCGGTAGGAGAAATCTGCAGACCCCACACCCACATTCCCTTCCCGCGACCCTTCTGGCTTCCCCTGCCCCTTCCCCCCCTGTCTTTTAAAGTCATCCAGACACTTCTCTAGTCTCCGTCTCCGGTCCTCCTCTTCCCTCTGCTCTTCCTCCACAGCCTCGGACTCTGCAGACCCGCCTTGCAGACGCCGCCGCCGTCTCCTCCTCCTCAACCTTTCCCGCTTTCCTTTCTGGTAGCGCGTCATCGAATCGGATTCCATCAGACGACGGTGGACCGACTGGATGCTCGTGCCTCGGGTGTGCAGGGGACGAACAGTTGGTCGACTATCAGACCACCCGTCCTTCTCCCCCTCATCCTTCGCGATCGCACGAAGGGCAGAAGCAGAGGGACGAGGACAGTCCCCGGTGGGACGGCACTGAGCGTAACTTTCCCACTGGGAGTTCCTGTAGCAAGAGAAGCCCTCGACTGCACACTTCGTGTCCGGAGGGGCAAAGAAACAGTTGTCCCACGGGGGAGCCGGCTGGGGTCCCCTGATGACCTTTGCATCCGCGGGCACTTCGTCATCTCGGACGCACACGCTGTGCATCTGCAAAGAAAGAGAAGGGGGGGGACGAGGAGGCAAGTGGAGGACGCATTTTCACACATGAGCACAAAAGGAAGAAACACCTGCACGGGAAACTTCACAGAACAAGCATGGAGGACAGGCACGGTTATCAGGGTATCAGACAAAAAGCCGTGAACCGACTGACCACAGAGACGACGACACACTCCAGCCCCTCGTCGCAGTCCCCCAGGAGAGTGCAGGGGGCGCCCTCGAGTCCCGCCTCCACGTGGGAGGACGACTCGTCGACTGCAGGAATCAACAGAAATGCAGAAGGACAAGACGAAAGGAGGACAGAATAAAAAAAAGCAGGTGCATGAGAAGAATGTATGACAGAGAGGAGCAATCTGAAAGGAGTAAGAGATTTGGGCATCAACGACCCTCTCAACCCAACCACGCCCGCAGTGAATCAGAATCTCATAAATAAT
The DNA here is from genome assembly GCA_018398765.1 of Chromera velia. Taxonomy (NCBI): domain Eukaryota; family Chromeraceae; genus Chromera; species Chromera velia. The sequence goes on along the minus strand of JAHBMJ010003540.1, from coordinate 16,191 downwards.
TCTGACACCATGTAGGTCGTCACAACAGGGAGGAGCGGAAGGATCGGCGAGCTTTGAATGGTATCGATAACACACAATTAGACACAGTTGTCAGGATCGAGCAGTGTTCCTCTGAGTTTTTAGTAAGGAAAGCAGTAACACAAACAGAAAAGCAAGCTAAAGTACCACCTAAGCACACACCGACAGGCAGATACCAAGAGAGAAACACCGGAATAAATGGCCGCGAGGCATGCAGACAGCAAAGCAGCCAGATGGTCACGCACTGAAACTTCCACGTAAACGGATGGGCAGACAGGGCGTACCGGTGCAGGGAATCTTTAGCCGCACGTTTTGTTCACACACTCTCCACTCGTTCTCTTCCGGGGGAAACATGAAGTTGAACTCCTTGACGACGGTGTCCGCCAGTTGCGTGCCGTCTTTGGAGAAGAACGTCCACTTCCCCCCCAGCTCTGCATTCAGATACTGATATGTTCCGTCCTTTTCATCCTGCTCCACGGCTTGTCGAAGCTGCTCTTGGTCAGGCTTGAAGAGGAGGACAGTGCTCGAGTCTTTCGACGCAAAGACCATTTCTGCGTCTTCTGCGTGTCCTACAAGCCTGTATTTCTGCGTGGTCGTCTTCGGGAACAACAGTCGTGTCTCCTCGCAGTCAGGCAACGTGGAGGAGTGCATCAGGTGACAGGTCATCCCATCTCCCTGCACCTGCAGGGTGCCGAAGAGAAACATGAGGAATACTCCCCACGAAGATAATTTGAACCCTCCTGTCATTGGATCACAATACTCTATCGTTGGGTAAATGGCGTTTCACACAGATCGTATGCAACAGTACGTATTGCGCAGCGCTCGCAGACCAACCGTTGCTACGTTTAGTCGTTGGCATCAAAACGAGAGGGAATGCTGAGAGCAAATGCATGACACTGGGACGACAGTTATCTTTGACCTGCAAGCTGTTTGGTATATAGTTCTGGCGGAGCGACACAGACAAAATATTGGAAGCGGAGCCGGAACTAAGGCTCAGCCGTAGATAGCCCGAAAGCAAGCGACGGCCTACGATGGCGGCGCCTGCTGTGTTCGCGTTCCTCGGTTAGCGACGCCTAGGGTGTCACAGATATAGTTATTTTGCCCTCCGAGGCTTAGGGAGCGCACGTGTAGAATCAGAAATTCCCTGAATATCATAGAAATCGGGAAGGGTTTCTGAACGTCAGCTTTGAGCCTCGAGGCAACAAGGAAGAGAGTTGCTCAATCCGTATGCTCGGGGTAGCGGATACCCCAGAAAGAATATAAAATTTACCTGCCCACCTTCCCGGTAGATCTCCGGGCCCGGCCTGAATTCCAGTGTTCCGTCAGGCCTACAGAAGCTATAGGGCTCAGATACGTGCTTATACGATCTTACACATAGAGGTCTATTAGAGAGGGTATCTTTCCTTCAGGCTTGCCTTCTCTCTATAACAGGCAGCATGTATGCACGTCCATTCTCTGTATCTGAGAATTGCTGTCAATAATAGGTACGCGTCTGTATTGAATCAATCACTCTGTATTGGACCCTTTTATTATTAAGTCGATCTTACTTATCGAAAGACTTAGTGTTTCTCTTATTCATGATCCATAACAATCACTCCCCCCTTTAAGCTTATGCGTCCCGCACAATTCACACCTTTCACCGATCCCAGCCACCTACACCGGCAATCGAAAAACCATCATTGGCGCAGCCGCACCACATGACATGAAGGGCGGGAAAAATATAAGAAGGGTGGGAAAAAAGGAATGATGGATCGAATCGATTGAAACAGCGCAGTCATCACTTCATGCCATGGAGCAATCAATAGTTCATTCTACCCAGCCACATAAAACGGCTTCTTTCTTTCTCTCAAAGTCTTCAACGAGGGTAGGTGCGTCCACCTCCTCTTCATTCAGCCAAAAAAAAGTGCCATCGGAGAAGGAAACATGGTAGAAGGTCTTTCCTTCCTTCTCCTGACTTGCTTGAATTCCAACGGGCACTGCCTTCTGCTTTCTTTTTCCCTTCTTCGAATTTGATCTTGGCGCCTCCTTCCTCCCTTTTTGACTTTCTAGTTCCTCACTGTCCTCCTGTTCACTCTTTTTCTCTTCCTCCTCAGAAGAAGTCTCAGACTCGAATTCTGACTCCTCCTCATCAATTGAAGACAATTTCGTCTTGCGGTGCTGACGTGGACCTACCTGCCACCAAGGGCACGGATCACTGGCCTCTGAATGTGTCTCGTCAAACGCACGCGTTTCTTCTTCTCTCTGCCTCTCTTTCTCTTTTTCTTTCATTTCACTCTCTTTTTCTGTTCTCGATCTCTCCTCCTTGTCTTTAACCTCTGTTTCTTTTCCTTCTGCTCTGACGTTCTCTCTCTTTTTCCAAAGTGTCAACCTGTCTGTGCTCACAGAGACTCTCTCTTTTCCTCCCACTCGTCTGATCACCGTGTTGTGTGTCCATCCTTCTGGGTTGGTAACAACTTTGTACACCCCCTCATGGGTCGCCTCTAGTTTTCCTGCATTCCTCCCTGTCAACGGGTTCTCCGGCTTGCGGAGAAAAACCTGATCATCCACTCTGAATCTCGGTTGCGTCGGTAGAGGATTCCTCTCCTCCCTCTCCTGTCTCGATCTTTTCATCTTCTGCTGTGCTGCGTTGACCAGTTGCAGTCTGTTCTGTCGGATGACGCTGCAGTAGTCATTATAGGCAACGGGGGGGGACCGTGCGTCCGGGGAGACAGGTTTAACTCGCAGCAGATGGGTCGGCTCATACCCATACGTCAGCTGAAAGGGAGTGAGATGGGTTTCGGCGTGAGGGGTGGTGCGGTAAGAGAAATTGAATGGCTGGAGGTAAAGGTCCCAGTCAAGGGAATTCTCTGCCTTCAGCTACTTCCCAACCCCCTGCTCCCAGGTCTGATTGTAACGCTCAGTCAGACCGTTGCACTGAAGGTGGTATCCTGAGGTTAGTTTGTGGTTAACCTTCAGAATGCGCAACACCTCAGACACCAACTCACTCCAGAAGTTCGTCCCCCTGTCAGAGAGCAGGACCTCAAACAGGCCATACCGACAGAAAATTTTATCCACCAAAATCTGTGCCACGACTGTTGTTGTCATCTTAGGACGGGCGAAGGTTTCGACGTTCTTAGAGAAATGATCTGTCACAACGAGGACAAATCGGTTTCCTCTATGGGAGGTTAGGAAAGGACCAGACACGTCGATTCCTAATGTGTGCCATGGATGGAGAGGCACTGGGACTGTCTGTGGGTTTCTGGTGGGAAGACGCTTCGCTCGCTCCTGACACTCTCGACAGGAAGGAACCCACTCCCTCGCATCAGCCCACAATCGAGGCCACCAGAAATGCAGCAACGTTTTGTCTGCCAACTGATGCTGCCCTGCATGACCTCCCAAACTGTGATCATGCCCCATTATGAGCACAGTCGACTGATATACCCTAGGCACAACGAGTTGCTCTCTTTTCTCCACCCCTCTCCCCTCAAATCGGTACAGCAGGCCATCTCTGAACTCAAACGCACTCTCTTCCAAAAGCATCTGCCTTGCCTGCCTCTTGTCTGTCGGCATAATACCTTTTACAAAATATCTGTAGTGGTCCCCCAACACCGGATCTTTCGGCAACTCCTCTCTCACACTGTTCAAAAACGCCTTGTTCACTTGCAGCGGTACAGCCTCTGCCTGCCCGTGTATACTTGCCATGACTGCCCCTATGCCTGTCCGGATCTCGGTGCTCCCGTCTGCGGGTTGGTTGCAATGCCTGCACAGTGGAACACCACTGTCGACACAAACAGACAACGGCTTCTGCGGCATTCGGGAGAGAGCGTCTGCGTCTGCATGGGCTTTTCCCGACTTGTGAATATACCGCAGCCCAAATTCCTGCAACTCCAACGCCCAATTCCTCACTCTCTCATTCGCCACTTTCCTATCTTCCATCGCCAGATTGGGTTTGTGATCGGTGACTGCATACGTGTGTCCACCAATCAGATAGTGTCGCCACTGACGGCAACAGTACATAAGACCTAAGGCCCCCCTCTCTATTGGGCTGTAATTCCTCTCAGCAGTACTCAACGCCCTGCTCACATAGGCAATCACCACCTCCTTTCCGTTGATTTCTTGTGTGAAAAGACCTCCCATAGAGACCTTGCACGCGTCTGGCTTGACGGTGAAAGGGCGGCTCATGCCTGGAAAGGCAAGGATAGGGGGGGTAGTGAGGCGTCTCTTTAATTCCTCACCCCATTGGAAGGGAAGGGGACGGCCTTCCTTGTCAGCTGGTTTCAGCAGCTCATGGAGGGGATGCGTCAACCTCGCCAAGCTTGCAACGAAATGGCGGTAATACGAGCAGAGATAAAGGAAGGAGCGCAGCTCTTTTTAGTCTTTTAGGGACTCCCACTCCAATAACTTCTTCACATTCTTTCGACTTGGCCTGATCCCCCTGAAGGAGACTGAATGTCCCAAATATTCCACCTCTCTCATTGACAACGCAATCTGCGTTTTCTCTAACTTCAGCTTGAGGTTTGCCTGCCTCACCAATCCCAAAACCTCCCTTAAATCCCTCAAATGCTCTGCGTGCGAACGGGAGAAAACAATGATGTCATCGATGTAGACGAGGGCGATGTCTCTCGTCAAACCTGCGAGAAGCAGCGTGATCACACGCTGGAAGATGCTCAGTGCGTTGATGAGCCCAAACGGCATATATGTGAACTCATACAGACCGAAAGGAGTCATGAAAGCTGTTTTTTCTGCATCTGCTTCGTGCATCTTCAACTGGAAGAAGCCGGAGGTATAATTGAGAACGGAAAACACCTGTGCTCCTGCGAGACGGTTGAGGGTTTCTTGGATGCGGGGAAGGGGGAACAAGTCACGTTTGGTTGCCTAATTCAGCTTGCAGAAGTCGAGGCAGAAACGGGTGGTGCCATCAGGCTTCTTTACAAGGACGACGGGCGCAGCCCATGGAGAGCTAGACTTTCGGATGACACCCCCTTCTTCCATTGCCTCAATCTCCTTCTTCACATGGTCGCGTTGGTCATAGGGCACTCTGTCTTGGTTCCATCTGATGGGAGGGGCGTCGCCTGTGGGGATTTGGACTTCGTACGGCTGCCTATTCAGTCGCAATTCGCCGATATCAAAGCGGGAGCGAGACCAGAGGTCGCTATGCTCTCGGAGGAGGGATTCATCCTTCCCTCTAACCTCAGGCGGGATATGCGAGAGATCAACTTTCGGAAGTAAAGGAGATGGCGGAGGATTCTGCGGTGGAGTAGGTGTCGTTACATTAGCTGTGACGGCTGTGACTGAGGCAGTGTGGCTGGCTGGCTCGGCAAAAGTAAGGAAGGACTCTGCACCCAACCGAAGATCTTGCTGCGAGATGTTCAGGACTTCGATGGTGGCAACTCTGGCCCTCACTATGACTATCTGGTCTGGGACTGCAAGACTTGGGTGCGCTCGAGGAAAATTTCGACGCAAAATGACTGTTTCTTCCTCTCCTACTCCATCTATATCCACCCGGAGAAGCGCATGGGAACGCTTCATGACTTTTGTGCGGTGGAGGGGAGCCACACACATCGGCTTTCGTCCGTCATCGTACCAACAGTGAAAGACGGGAAGATCAGCAACAACCAACCTGTCCTCTCTGTAGTGGTACTGCACGACTGGGTCTTTGAGCTTAAAAAAATCCTGCCAGAGGACCAGGTCGTACCCCGTGTTGGCTATGACGAGGAGAGTGTGCGGGAATTTCTTCTCTGGGTTATTGGGGTGGGAAAGTGAGATCGTGGTCTCCCCCAGCACCTTTAACCCACTCCCTCCCACCGCCGACAGCGCCAGGATAGCCGGAACCACTGGGCTGTCTGCATGCAAAGTCAGTGACACATCTATAAATGAGACCTCTGCACCTGAATCAAGCACTCCTGTCGTCTTATGTCCATTTCCAATCACAAAGCTTACTTTCGACTGACTACCGACCTTAACGGAAGCATTCTGTGCCCACATGCTTGTTGGTTTCGTTTCTTCTCTTTTAGACATTCGTATTGGCAAGGGAGATGGAAGCACGGGCTGCCTACGTGCTTCTTCAAAAGCAAATCTCTTCCTTGCACTGTCGTCCTCTCTTGAAAAGCAGCCTTTCCTTTTCATTTCATGAAGTGGAGCATAGAGATATGCAGAGAGAGGACGAGGTAACTGAGGTTGGGTGGTAGAGGCTGCCTCTACTGTGTCCCTCCACCCCATTCGTTTCCCGAATACCGTAGTTCTGGACAGTTCGCGACGAAGTGTGATGGCGACCTGCAGTGGTGGCATGTTGGCACTTGTTGCCCGAACGGTGGAGCATGCCCATTCTGTCCATACCCGAAGTGACTGTTGTTGAAACCGTTGTGGCCACCTCTGCCTCTGTACATGCCCCTTGGCATTCCTCCTCGTTCCCTGTATCTACCTCTCCATCCTGAGCCTGCATTTCGGCCAGGCGTGAAGCCGTATGCGACTTGAGGAGACGGCCAATTGCCGTAGACGGCATAGCCGCCCCGACCCCCTCGCGGCATCGAATTGCCCCTGCCGCGGCCGCGAGTGTGCAAAGCCGCTATGCTGGCCTCAACGCGCTCAAGCCTGTCTGTCAACTTCTCCCATCGTTCAAGGTCAGACGCTGATTGCGTACTCTAGACGGTAGCAAGTTTGGCTCTGGCTTTCTTCTGTAGCTTGGCATGGAGATGCTCGGTTCTCTTTACCAAGTCATTCGATTTGGAGAAGGCGGGTTCAATTTCTAGAGCTTCCCGCATTTCGGGATAGAGGGTGTTGATGAATGGTATGATACGATGGTTCCGAATGGCGTTTGCGTTGGCGGCCATGAAGGTATCGATGAATCGGTCAACGAATGGTTGGAACGCGTCTACAACACTCAGTTTCACGTCTGCCATCGTATACACTGCCTGTTTTTCTTCCATGCCTCCCCCACCATAGGCATCGAGGAACCATGCGTCTACTTCATCGACGGTGGAGCATATTCCTCTCTTCTCATCCCACTGCTGCACCAGGTCGGTGTTAACAAAGTACATACCAAGCAACAGTTTGTATTCGTCGACGTTGAGGTTGCCGGCTTTCACTTTGTCATGGAATTGGCTGAACCAAGTCCTCCTATTCTTCTTCTTAGGGTCAAATACCTCTACGACTCTCTTCACCTCTGCCAGTACCTTCAGTTTGTCCACATCAATTGCCATGTTCGGTCCTTGCCCTGCCTGTATCGATTCCTCTGAGTCTCTGTTGTTCAGATACTGAGTGGTGCGTGACTGCTGGGCTTTCGGTAACAATCTCCCCTTCCTCCGTGAAGAGGGTGCCTATGGAGGAAGGAGGAGGAGTGTCGATGTTCTCCAACTAGGGGTGGATGGAAGGAATCAAAGGGGAACTCTAGTTTCCTCCTTGCAGATAGGAGGTTCCTCTTCTTATGATTCCGGTCTATATTATGTTAACTGGACCGGGAACCCGAAAGCTCTGCTAACCACTGTTCCGTCAGGCCTACGGAAGCTATAGGGCTCAGATACGTGCTTATATGATCTTACACATAGAGGTCTGTTAGAGAGGGTATCTTTCCTTCAGGCTTGCCTTCTCTCTATAACAGGCAGCATGTATGCGCGTCCATTCTCTGTATTTGAGAATTGCTGTCAATAATAGGTACGCGTCTGTATTGAATCAATCATTCTGTATTCGATTCTTTTACTATTAAGTCGATCTTGCTTATCGAAAGACTTAGTGTTTCTCTTATTCATGATCCATAACATCTAGTACCAAGACGGTGTCCCGGTGCACCGTTCATCATAACTGGTTGGGTGTGTTTATCACATCATACAAAGATGTGAGTATACTAAATCGGGGGTGGAGAGGCCTATCCCACTGGAACCTCCCTGAACCTAAGTACCACTTGATATAATTAAGATGATCTATATCTGTGGCATCTTTTTTTAAGAGACTGTCCACATGTGCGGCACTCATGGTCAAGACACCACCCAAATGTGCGGCATGGGCTTTCAAGATACCATAAACGATCTGCGCCTGTGGCGCAGGCTTTCAAGCTAATCCAAAAATGCAGCTTCAACTTTCAAGTGGTATCTAGGTTCAGGGAGGTTCCCACTGGCAACGGTGGCCTGCCAAAAGGCCCATGGTAGGCTAGTGTCGCTAGCGGGCGTGCCCTAGGCTGGCAGATAAACCAGACCTAGGTCACAAACAGTAGAGCGCGTGGTACGGCACGGAGGCTGGGCACGTATATATCTCGTGTATTTACTGTCATTGAAGCTGTATATTAATATATAGATCGAGATCGCGCGCGAGTTTGAGATGGATCGAGTCTGAATTAATTAATGCATGCATGCATGCATGGTTTTCGGTATGGTGTTGCATGGCGTTGCATAGTGTTGCATGCACATTTTGCAACACCAGTCAATATCCATGCATGCAGTCAATTGAATCGATCAATTCAGGAATCAGGATCGACAGGTCGAAGCATTGCATTTTGATCTATATCCTATCAATCTATTGACCTGCAACATCACTGGGCAGTCTGGGCTCTCTATTAAGATGAGCTCAGAACGCTGTCTATATTCCTTGATTGCTCGTCGTACACGTTTATCGATATACATACATGTGCATGTATTAATATCGATATGTCGATAAATTGATACATCTGCTTTGATAGGGGACTTCTCCTCGGCCGCTTGTTCCTCGATCGATCGACCCAGCAGCTTTCAGGCGTTGATCAATCCCACAAAAGCTAGATTTGCAACTTTTACACCCTCCCGGGTCAACAAATCGATCGATCGGATTCCAGCCTGCAGGCCTCATTCACACCAACTTAGTCCCTCCCGGTTGAACTGAGTGCTTCCATTCCCACAAGGTCAGCAATTGAAGAAACCAGCAGAGGACACAGCTTATGGGCTGCTTGAGCACTGCCACGAATTCGAAAAACCAGCTCGATGGGGACTGAATCTTGCAGAGGAAGAGAAAGATGCCTCGCCACTTCCCGATCATGCTCTTCGCCTTCCTTGCAAGCGATTGCCTGCCTGCCTTCTTTCCTGCAGCAGAAGCGCATTGCCCGAACTCGAAGTTTGCCGGCAGCCTGCACGCACTGACCGGTCGATCGAGACTCGATCCAGACGCCTTCCTGCCGATCGCACCAGAACAAAACCAGCTTTGGCCATGACGATTCTTCGCCTCGTGCTCGTGGCCTTTGCCTTGCTTGGCATCCATGCCTCGGCATTTGATGCGGCCTCGGACTCCACAGTGGGCATAGACGAGAGGAGCGCAAAGAAAGGTGATTTCCGCCAACTCCTTTTGATGGGCACTCCAATCAAAGCAAAGTCCGCCACCACCTTATTGTGCTTGCAGGGAGCTTCAAGGACATTTTCGACCACTCCAGCAGTCTTCTTCAAACGAGGACTCACGTTGAGCAAATGTCCTCCGCCGCTATTCCCGCGAACAGCCGAAAGGTTTGCTGAGCGCTCCTTGGATCTGCACAGAATTTTGAAGTCAAAGCCTTCATTTTCAAAAATGTGCCTTGTTTCTGTGCTTGCGTTTCCAGTGTAGCTGCAGGTAACTATGGAAGGGAACTAGCTTGATGTTTCAATTTTGAACAAGACGTTTTCGATTTCGGTCTGGCTGATGGAGTGAGATACTTTGCCTTTGCAGCTTTGTGCCCGAGCCGGAAGGAGGCGCAGTTGTGACGGGTTTGTCTGGTCGGAAAGCTTGAAGCATTTCGTTTAAATTTTGAAGCTCGGTTGAAGAGCTTCAAAGGCGGGCTGGCACTTCAAAAACGAAATGAAGCCGCAACTGACTTCGCTTGATGGATCGAAAGGAGTGCCTCCCATTCTTGCAATGGACTCGAGTTGCAGTATGTAGGCTGGTTGTGAAGACAGACCCGGTGGTTTTAACGCTTCGCTGAATAGTATATTAATAGCTTGAACCTGCCTGGTAGCCAGTCTTGCAACTAGTCTTAATTGCAAACAGACGTAGAAAGTCAGCACCAATCAAACTAGCGATCAAACCTGTCTATTTGATGTGCCAGTGTTTAAAAGGCTTAGCTTTTTTTTTTTGTGCACACTTTCAGTAAAATATCCAAATATTACTTCAAACTGATTAAGAAAACATCTATAAACAATAAAACCAATTTAAAACAAAACATCTGATGCTTAGCTTTTATAGGAACTTTATTTTTTGTTCTTTATACTTTGTGTAGTAAAGTAACGCGGCTACTAGCAAAAAATTTTAAAGATCATCATCATTATCGTCATGCGCCATCACCATCGGCCGATGCTAAGCCTCTAGCGTTTGGAAGGTCACAACATGCAAGGCTGGGCATTAAAAATCAAGAGCTATATAATGTTATATAGGAATTTTTATTAGTTTTTTAATTTTATATGCTCAATTCAATCTCATTTGTCAATCCTAATTCTACGGCTTATTATCAATGAATCAATTTATCTAAGTACTCATTCACTACATCAATTAAAGTTTGCATATTACAACATTATTTTAGAACTTCTATAGAGTACGTTAAAGGTTAGATTCAGAAACTAAATTAGAGTTAGATTCCCTTGATTCTTAGAATCTGACAAACAAAAGCGCAGATTGAATTGCCTTATACATATCCCTCCTAATGTTGAATGCTCAGAAATTGACTAACAATAATGGTGTATGCCAGTAATGATAATAATGCTAAGTTAAATGCTTTATATATAGAGCATTCTACCCGTGTCAGCGAGCTAATACTTCCTAGTACTATCATAATCAATTTGATTCAATATCTGTTCACTATAAAAGCGGTAAGTGGTGCACTGTACGTGACGCATGATGACAGTATGTCAAGTGCAATTGAGGACCACTTCTAGACTCAGTTACTGCTCATGAAATGAAAATTCGCCCGTTCAAAACAACATCACGGCAACTTTTGGCGATAAAACTCTTCAGACCCGAAAAAAATGAAACCTCCTAAAGATATCCATGCAATTCGAGGAACCCATCCTGCGCAAGCACACGAGTGGAGAGAGCAGTCAGACGCATGCACCAACATCCGGCTCGGCAGAAAGAGTACAGAGAGGCGAGAGCTCTCTTTTGATGCTTCTCTCCACACAGATTCACAACAGAGAACAACACAGACACCGACAGAGACAGACAGACACAGACAGACACAGAGACAGACACAGAGACAGACAGAGACAGACACAGACAGACAGACAGACAGAGACAGGCAGACACAGGCAGACACAGAGAGACACAGAAACAGACAGACAGAGACAGACACAGACAGACAGAGACAGACAAGACACAGGCAGACACAGACAGACAGACACAGACAGACACAGACAGACACAGACAGACACAGACAGACACAGACAGACACAGACAGACACAGACAGACACAGACAGACAGACACAGACAGACAGACACAGACAGACAGAAACAGACAGACAGGCACAGACAGACAGACACAGACAGACAGACACAGACAGACAGACACACACACACACACACACACACACACACGCGCGCGCGCGCGCACACACACACACGCACACACAAACACACACACACACACACACGAAGGCGGAGCGACAGAGTGAGAAAACCAGGAAAATGAATGGACATACAAAAAGAGAGACTAAACAGCAGGTCCCCCAAGAGCCCTTACGCAGATCCTCCGACGCACCTGCGAAGAGCTTGTGTATTCCTTCTTCCCTTGCCACAGTCAAAAGAGTCGTCCTCATGTTTGGGTACTGCACGGAATGATGTTCGATTGGAAGGATGGAGCCTTGCAAGTAGTGAAAATGAATAGTCACGCAAAAATCTGACTGTTAGATGAAGCTGCTCCTTGTGTGGATGTGAAAAAGGAAAGTCGAAGCCGCTACGATTCCACGGAGACAACTTATCTCCTCTGCACTCTACACGTGCAGCCAGATAGAAGGCGTGTGACACCCAAGGCAGAAGGCAAATGCAGCGTGAAGGAATCTATACTAACTGTGAGGGGATCGCCGCTGTTTTCTGAAGGATGCATGAATCGCAAGAATACCAAAAACCGACCTTAGCCACCTCAGGACCAACTGCCGTCATGATGCGCGTCTTTGCGACGTCCAAAGGAGTGGTTGCTGCAGCAGCAATTGCGCCTGAAGAGACGGGAGGACCGCAGAGGAGTGTGCAAAGAGTCCAGGAGAACGAAAGAGCCAGTGGGAAGAGGTGCGGAATAGCGACGATGGATCCCACGTGAAATCGCTCTGTTCTTTCATATTGCTGTGCCTGCGTTGTTGCTACCCCATTTCTGTGTCTCCGCATTTTCCCTTCTGCTGTGGGACACAGGTCACGTATGCAAAAGCTCCGCGGTCTGCATGCAAGCATCTCTCCACGCGTGAGGCGCCCCTAGTTTGAAGATACTGGAGAGAAAAGAGAAACAGGGAAACGGATCGTCAGGCGAACAAAGACGCTTTTTCAATTCAAAGCAGCTAGGTAGATGACAGAAACGAACCTGCAACACACCCGCAACAGGCGGAGAAGAGTGGCGAGAGCTTCTCCTTCGCCTCTCGAGAGGAAGATCCTGAGAGCAGGCGGACGGAGGTGGGCAAAGGAGAGAAGGTGTCGAACAGCAGATACGAACACAAAAATACCCGGCAGCAAGAAAACAAAATCGTTCAGCAACTGTAGAACGAATGGAATGCCGAATCAATCAGCTTTTCGTTTGGTTGTCCGACGCCTGATATGCGAGACTCGATGAGGTAGACCGAAGGACGAAGCAACGATGAGGAGACGTACAACCGTACCTGCTGCCTGGGTCTTCATCTCTTCCCATAAACAAAATTCCAAGGCATCAAAAGGGATCTCCCTCAACACAGTTGCCGAATACCCTGCACTCCAAGTCACAGACAGCCACGCACTGAGACGCACACACTCGCACGCACGTGCACACAAATGCACAAACTTTCGCATGCATAGACACTTAGGCAAAGACGCCCCGGCATGGGGGCAAATGCGGTAGCACGTGAGCAGATACGACCCAGTCAAAAGTAACCGCAATTCTCTATCCCAGGACATCAGCGAGCCTTTCTGACATCAGCGAAACAACCAGACAATGAAATCCCAAGAACCCAACAGCGAAGGGAGACCCTCACTGAGCAAGTCCACCGTTGAGGGCACCCGAGTGATTCTTCTCGCCCAACCCTAACCTCATTCAAGTTCACTGCCGCACCCTTGGCGTACCTGCATAGAACCCCGCGAGACCGCGAGCCTTCCACACGGACTTGACAGTCTCCTGTTATCAGAGGAAAAGTCAAGGGCAGCAGGACACAGGTAAGAGAAACACGACAGTGGAAATGCGAAGCATCTCAAAGCATGGATGGTCTTCCGACCTTGAAAGAAAACCGACAGCAAGCATTCCATTAGCTTACCGGAGCATTTTCTCACTTTCTCTGTTGTCAACTCAGGAGCCAGCTGAAGGAGGAAAAAAAAAACAAATGAGAAAGCCGCATCAATGAGACTCCTGCCCCTCCTGCGTTACTTGTAACTTCTACGTGCATCTGCATGGGGAAGAAGGGGACCTCAGTCAGAACCCCGCCAGAGCATCCGAGTCTATCTGTCCATCTTTCAGTCTGTCTGTCTGTCTGTCTGTCTGTCTGTCTCTCGTTCTGTTCGGTGTCCTCTCTCTTTCCGCCGTCCCCTGTGTCCATCTATATCTGGCTGAGTGCATGACTCAATAAGTGCCTGCCAGTCCGTTTTCCCACTGCCTCCCTGCTGCTTTGTGTCTGCTGCTGTGTGCGCATGGGCATGGTGCATTCTATGCGGGGCCCCTTCTCTTCCCACTAGGTAACCCACCCGCAAGGAATTCCCAAGGCCGGCCTGCATCTGCTGTTTCACGACCTCAAAGGGGACCCTGTTCACAGATCACAGGCGTACAGAGTGACGATGAGCCTCACAGACTGACAGAGGCTGGACCAGGAAGAAGGAAGCTGAAAACGAAAGAGGAACCGGAGGAGCAAGAGGAGGACGAGGAGAGGGGAAAGATAATCTAGAAAAAAAGGAAAAGAAACTCCCGCAAAGTCAAAAAGAGCTCCGCATATTTGAGAGTGACTCGACAGAATCGCAGTCTTCCAAACAAAGAAATCTCAACTGACCGAACTATGCAGCCACAGACTTCCCCGACACTTGCAGCAGTCATGTGCCTTATGGGGGCAGGAAGCCCAGTATCTGCAGAATAATCCCAAGTTGTGTAGGTGTGCGTGTAGGTGTGTTTGTGTGTGCCACACACAGACAGACTATATGTATCTTCTTCTCCCTTCTCTTCTTCATGTGCACAACAGACAAAAGGAATGAAAGAATGAAAGAACAAAGACAAAGGAAGAGAACAAACAATCAACGAACGTGGGCAGGGGGCCCAAAAGGTAAGAGTTAAGCGCCCCTTGCCTCTTCACTTCCCAACAGACTTTCACGTGATCACTGGGTTCACATGTTAATCCTCTGCTGCTTGCACTCAAGACAAAGAGAAGAGAAAAAAGGAAAAAAAGAAAGTGTACTGCACTTCAAACAAACACATACAACATGGCGGGAACCGGGACCGTCATGCTTTAGACAGAGATAGGGGGGTGTGGGGGGGCCCCTGCGGATGGGGATTCTTCTCATGCTATGCCTTCGTCTCTCAGTAAGTCAGTCAGTCAGTCAGTCAGTCAGGCAGGCAGGCAGGCAGGCAGGCAGGCACGCGCGCGCGCGCGCACACACACACACACACACACACACACACACGAACGAATGGGGGGGGAGAGAGGGAGAGGGAGAGGGAGAGAAAGAGAAAGAGAGAAAGAAAGAGAGAAAGAAAGAAAGAAAGAAAGAAAGAAAGAAAGAAAGAAAGAAAGAAAGAAAGAAAGAAAGAAAGAAAGAGAACCTGTGTGCCATCTCAACGCTGATTAGAGTGCCTGATTCTCTGCGCATGGAAGTGGAACGATTCAATCAGCTTTTCCGAGGAGACGGCACACTACGAGGAAGCGTCGACAGGTATTGTCCATCATCACTCATTCCAACTTTCTACAGCTGACCTTCAAGTGCCGTTCCCACCCTACTGTACGCTCCCCAGAAGACCGCAGCTGAAGGGAAGGACCCGAGCAGAGCGGAGACGACCCCTTTGTAGAGAGACTTGTTCTTGTACTTCACGTGGTCGGGCCCCAGCTGTAGTCTGGTCTTGATGGTGTCCAGGGGAAAAATCGTGAGGTCAACCGTCACTCCGGCAAGTCCCCCGGCAAGAAGATACTCTGATGGAGTGACAGAAGTGGATGGGCATTGTGAGGTGCACCTGAAGTATGGAAGGGGAGGAGACGGAGTCAAGGAAGAGGGTACGGGACTGACTGAGATGTGGATCCATTGATGGTGTTCCAGAGCCTCTCCGCTCCTTCACGCTTTCTTAGCTCCACGGCAAAAGAACTTCTTTATCCGAATGCGATGGAAGGCAGAAAACAGGCGTGAGGGAGGCTGAGCGCACGAGAGACATCTGCCTTGCACATCTGAAGTCTTACAGAGCTGTTTCGCAACAGAGCGGGGATGGCACTAGGTCGCGTCCAAGAGTACAGCGTACAGCTCCCACTGTGTGCATTGTCTGGCATGATTTGGCAGTCATCCATCCGCACGCTGTGCATTTCGTTCGCCTTTTTCAAGTTAGAGGGCCGGCCGTCTCGCCGTCTCCTCGACTCGCATTCCAGCCTGCGCGGGTTGCGCGGCATCGATTTGCATGGGCCGGCGGCCGCATGCAGGGACCATGCATCTGACGCAAGCAAGCTTGCGAACGGCCCCGGAAAGCAAGAAAAATTACAACTGGTTCACGCAGTGCCACGCTATATGTAGCTGATTGAAGCCACTCAGAAAGTTACACTCACATACAGTCAGGGCTAGACTCAGGTAGAGTCAGGGTGGGAGCGTTACTAGGCGTTACCTGGCGTTATCTAGACGTATATAAGATTTAATGTGTTTTTCTTAAAAAATATGGTAGAATGAAGACTAAATTTAAGAAAATTTAAATGAATCTGTGACATAATTAATTTTCTTATATGAACTATCCTTTATTTTTTGTATAGAAAGCCAAAAAAATGTTTATAATGGATCTGAAATTTACAGAACTAAATTTATAAACAAATTTATCAGTAAGCGCATGCCTCCAAGCACTTCGTTCACTTCGAGCTGTTGGCGTTACATTTGATTTG
>JAHBMJ010003539.1:0-10208 GCA_018398765.1 Chromera velia | reverse complement strand
GCGCTTCCGCCCATTACAACGTCCTCCTGTTCTCCGCACTGGCTGTCCTGTCCTGTTGGTCTGGGGGGCGGGTCGGGGAGGGGGTCGGGTATGTTTCCATTGGTGATGTGGGCCGCAAGGTTGTTGCCCCCCTGTCCTCCTAAGGGGAACCATGCTCCTGCATGCGCCTGTTGGCCTGGCTGGGGGGGGACAAGCTGCGTGGGGTGGAGTGACATCGCAAGAACAGCAAGGAATAAAAGGAGAGAGAAGGGGCGGATTGGTTTGGCTCTGGCCGGGCGCTGGCTCCAGCGGTAGCTTTTCTTGAAGTTGAGTTGAAATAGTCCACCGACAAAGAAAGCTGTTTGCTGCGGGCGGGTGTTGGGACGTGCGTGAGACAGGGAGGAAACTGGGGGTATAGAGGAGGGGGTTCGGGCATGACCAGTCACTACTTAGCCCAGCTGTCTGTCTGCTCTTTGTGCTGAAAAGCATGGTGCTACTCTGTGTCTTCTCTTTGCGGCTTCTTCCTTTCTGTCTGCTTTTGTGGGTGGGGGGTGGAAGAACCCTGTGTACTTACGTTCGTCGACGAGCCCTGCCAGAAGATAAGCATCCCAGGGGGAAAGTGGCTGGAGATCTAGACGGCGGATGTCTTGTGAGGTCAGGAGGGGGACGTTGGTGGGACGGAGCCAGCGGTAGCGAAAGCGGTGGATCCACCTTGCAGGGGGATCTATGCAGTGGGCCGTGCCGGTTGCCCAAAGCTCGGATGCGAAGGTGGGGGAGGCTGAGTGCCCGGAGCATCTCACTCTCTGGATGTGTGCGTAGAAGAAGATAGGGGAGGGGACACTCCAAGGGATTCCCTTCACCGTCTGCGCACACAGGGCCGTAGGGGGCGAATGGGCGGCAAGCGCCGGAGACGCAACGAGAATGAGGAAGGCAGTGCAAGCGATGATGCGAGCGACTGACCTTTTTTCTCGAGGTCTCCGCCTGCAAAGACTACATCGTGCGAATGAGAGACCTACTCATCAAAAAGCTCTCACAACAGGTAGAGATAGAGTGCAGGCTCTCTGAAGTTGCTGTACTGGTGCTCAACGAGATGGAAGACGTACTTCATAAGAACACCAGACCACAGGACTTGAAAGGGCAGCTAGAGTACTCACTCCAGATTGCATCGGCAATTGTCGCGCTCCACGGGTCTTGTGTTATGTGGTATGACGCAAAGCCGGAGAACGTGCTCATCGGACGAGATGAGGAAGGCAACCTAGTCTACAAGCTGTGCGACTTTGGCCTTGCTGTCATGTTCAATACGACTGCCTTCATTCCAGATGAAGACGATAGTGGAAAGGGAGTGATGATGCCGGGGGGCACCTATGGCTTCATGGCCCCCAAGCAGATTCTCTACGCGAGAGTGCTCCCAGAAAGGTACGGGAACAGAAATTGTCCGTTGAGAAAAGAGTTGGCACAGATGGGAATGCCCTTGTTCACACGAACAGATGTGGTAGGCCTGGCACTTCTTGTCTTGTTCATGATTTCCTAGCAGTCGTTTGCTCCAAAGAAAAAAACTCTAGTCTTTGACTGTCTCCCTCCTTCTTCTACCATGATTAAGTGGTGGTTTTCACTCTATGAGGTGGATAAAGCTTCATTAGACGGGTGGAGATGGCTCGACGCGAGGCCGAGAGCGAAGAGGGTCTTGAACTAGGTCTTGAAGGAATTCTTTACAAGACCGACGGCAGGGGAACAGAACTGGGATGTGAAGGAATCGTGGGACGAGTTCAAAGCCCGCCTACAAGTCCCAGAGTTCCTGAAGGAGTCCCTGAAAGCTTGTCTCCACCCGAATCCCACAGAACGCTCGCATGCTTTCTACCTGTTGTACACATTGAACAACGAGCTCTTCTACCTGACTCACCCGGGTCACTCTAGGTCAACAACGCAGGATCTGCATAAACTCTCTTCCTCTTCAAGTCAGTCGTAACGCAGACCTGCTTGTGAAAGCAGATTGAAAAGGAAGTTGGATAAAGTTGGTGGTGAATGTGTAGTTTTTAGGGATTGGAGCATAAGGAGAGCGAAGCTGCTTGAGTCTAATGACCGAACGACTTTGCTTCGTTTTGTTGATTCACTGTTGTCCCATCCTTCTTTCTCAGTCTTTCGTTTCTGCTGGATGAGTATGTCTTGCTCTGATTGTGTTTCTATGTCTGCCTCTTTTCCGTTCTCATCCACCTACGTGTGTGAGGGAGAGATTGCAAGACACAATGTGTTTCTGTGTGCCACATTTAATTGGGGATTTGAGCATCAGAAAGGAAAGTGAAGAGTGCGATAAAGGAAACCAAAGGAAAAATGGTACAGAATGTTACTGAAAGTCAGTGAAGCATGTTCACTAATGGAGTCTCTAATTTTTCGTTTTTTTCTGTTTTGAATCTGCTATCCAGGTGGCGAGAGACCCTGTGGGCTGTCCATTTTAAGACTAGCTGACGCTGCTAGAATAAGCAAACTGTGCACGTTCGAGAAGCACCTTAAAGTGAATGAGCCAAAGGAAGATGTGGAGAGGTATAAGCACCTGCAATTTCTTCTGAAGTTGAAGAGTCGTTCCGGAAATGGGGAGCCCGGGAGTCTTTCAGAAGAGGCGAAGCGACTTCTCAACATTGAGTACGTCTGGCTACAGCTCAAGCACTGGAAAAGGTCTCTGAATTTCATTCAGAAGATGATTGAAGAGGGGAAAGGGGAGTATATGTTTCTGTCGTCAAGTCACCAGGAACCCCTTCATCTGGAGCGGAGACCAGATGTGCAGGACATTCGAAAAGACAGGTATATGACTTTTGAATGGAAGGTTAAAGTGGGTGATCATCTTGATTCGGCGGCTCGAAAAAAGGGCCTGTGGCAAGCTCGATATCGTTTCCAAGCACGAGAGAACGTTTTTGAGGAGATTAAAATGGCATACGAAAAGATGGACGAGATCAGAGAGAATTTCACCGTGTAGGATCTGAAAGTAAGGGATAATTTGAGAACTATGAATACCAAAAAAGAAGCTTTAGTAGCCAAAGTGGGACTAAACGATTCTATCGGTGTGCAGTTTGTAGTGCAAGGAGGCAAAAACGTGTTACTTGGTTGGAAGAGGGACGGAGTGGAGGGTGCAGAAGTTTTTTCAGCAATTGAGCACAGATGGCACCATGCCCAGATGTTGACTACTAGCTTTAGTGTCGCACCTGCTCAGTTGGGCGTGACGGAAGGAGAGGAGGAAGCAACGGACATCAACTCGCTGCTTAAAGCAGCGCTGACTCAAGGGGGGGGGCCAGTGGTGGGGGCTGAGGGTCTCTCTGGAGTAGGTGCTCCTGCTGCAGCTGAAGGGGGCGCAGGAGAAGGTGCTCCTTCATCAGGGAGTACGGGGCTAGGTGCTCCTTTAGGAGGAGTAGCAGGAGTGGGGGCTCTCATTCCTGGGAGTCCAGAAGAGGGAGGCGGGAGTGCAAATCCTCCTGTAAAGCGGCGAAAGCTCTGATGCTTGTCAACGCAGGATGCGTGATTGAAAAGTCTGAGAGATGGATGCATCGATGAGACAGTTGATGCCGTCTTTTGCTTGTACGTTTGCGAAGAGTCTCTTGATGGTGTGCATAGCCACGGTCTGAGATGAGTCTTATAATGGAAAGACTGATTTTTGTTTGAGTGTATCGAGACTAGAGCGGACACAGCTGTTCTTTTTGAAGCCATAGGACAGGGTTGAATTCTGATTGATGGCATTTTGGGATGATCTGGATGTTTTCGGGTGTTGAGATTGGTAGAACGAGTGTTGCACAGCTGAGTGCAGCTTTTTGTGTGGAGAGATGAGAACAGTTGGAGCAGAAGTCTTCTCCTTTGTGTCAGAAGTGTCATTCTCGTACCTGAAATTATCTAAGAAAGTGACCATGCATGCTGCTCTCTTTCTTTTAAGCGTCAAACTCCCTATTTGGCTTTTGGTCTCCGTCTGCTGAGTGCTCGCATGCGTCGTCTGTGCTAAGGAGGAGAAGGAAGTGTTGAAGGCCGAAAAATGCAGGGAGACTTTGAGGAGATGAAAATTGCTTGGGATTTGTCTGGACCCCTGTCCTTATTCATACAATGGTGGAAGGAGTGATGGGTGGGCGAAGAGGTGTAAAGGAAAATAGGTTCGGAGAAAGGAATTTTGCGTCTTGTTGGTCGTCTGTGAGCCAGCATGGCTTTTTGTGCCTACTTGCTTGCACCCTCTCTGTCACAAATGTTGCCGTCTAGGTCCCTGCCAGGCGTGACGGCTGCTCTCTGTTCGTGTTTGTTCTCGGCATCCTGGTCAGGCTCTAGTAATTCAGGTCTTTGGCTTGAGTGGTGAGTGTCTGCTCTGCATTCCGCTACATTCTGCACCCCCTTCTCTCTTCGAATCTTCAGTTTGTCCGTGTTCAATTTGCTACTTCATCCTCTCTTTGCTACTTCATCCTCTCTCCTCTTGTCGTGTTGAAGCTTGCCTTTCTCTATTGCTGTCAGTCATCTATTTTAACGAGGTGACTTGTAAAGATAAACAGAGGAGAGAGACTTGAACAGCAGGGCGAAAAAGCCCGTACAGTCGTAAGGAATATATGAAAGGAGTTGGGAGATGCCCGGGCTGGGGGAGAGCTGTCTGAGAGAATGTGACGGGAGGAGGGAGGGGGCTTAAATCACGAGGAAGAAATGTTGTTCGGCGTCATCGAATCAGACCACAAGGACTTCAATTCCTTGGTCTGTGGTTCTGCAATATTTTGCACGGGACAGAAAGAAATGTGAGGCTTTGGGTTTAAAATAACGAGGGCGCGTCTTCTTTTTCTTGTTATACAAAGTTCTTCTTCGGATGCCAGGTGGCTGACGTGAGAAATCGAACAGAAAAAGATGTTGAAAGTCCGCTTTCTTTCTCAAGTGTTGATCTTTGATCTCCCTGCACTTTTCATATCTGCTTCTTAGGGTCTTTCTGAGGAGTACGTGTGGTCACGACTGAAGAGAGCAAGTCGAAAAAAGGCAGATAGACGGATGGTTATACTTATGCACGATCAAGGAGAAAAAAAAAGCAAGCGTACGTCCGTTGCAGTCTGGGGGGCTTCATTGATAAGAAAGGCAGATCAAAGTTCAGGAAACCGTCAGAGAATAAATAAAAAAATGAAGGGAAATGGAACGTAAAGCAGAGAGGAAGGAAGCAAAAGATAATTGAGAAGGAGAAGAAGAGTTGATATTGGGTCACTTCCTGGTCGAATCTGTCAGTCCCGATTCATTGGTGCTTTTCCAGATGTGCTTTCCGCGCTGATGGAGGTACGTGATGGCTGTTCTCCCCCCGTATGTGGCTGCAGTGTTTGATCACGGAGACGCATCTGTACATAAAGAATGCATGTCAGAGCGACGGTGGGCCTCAGAGTGTGGTAGCTGTAGGAGATGTGAGGGGTCTCCCAGGATTGAGTGAGTCTGCTTGCTTACACGTCGACAGATGTGCTGTCTGTCTCCGAATGAAGAAAGTCCCAAAGTTTTGCACTACAATTTTTGCACGGTGCAGGACGAGCTGCAGCAGCAAAACTCTTTCCTCAACGGAAGTGTTTCTGATAGTCTTCTCTGTATTATGCTATCTAACTGACTTGATTCTTCAATTGGCATTTACGCAGGCATTTGATGAAGTCTGCGGGGCAGCAATCATGCTGGTAGGACCTAGTAGGTAGATTTTGCATCTCCCAGTATTCGTGTGGGTTGCTTTTTCTTTCACCTTGTCTCTTCTTTGTCCCTGCTAGACTCATGCGGGCTCTTTGTTCGGGCAAGTAATCGAACTGAGGGAAAAGGTGGATAATGAAAGAATAGGGGGAGCACTCGCGGACTGGTGTCAACGCATGAAGGTTCTTCAACTTCAACCTTTCGCCCGTTCAGAAAGTCCATCTGTCCCTGTGTCGTTTTTGGAATCAGTCAGAGACACATTGCCAAAGTTAAAATCTTTAATTCTTGCATCCCCTGCCATACCAAAAGAGTCGACTCATTGAATTATATGTAAGCGACTTTCCTTCATGTTTCAGAATCTTCTTTCATCGTGACGATGAACACATGTGTGGGGCCCACACCTGCCCGTCCTGTATTTCCTTTCATATGCTGGCGATCTTATTGTTTTGCAAACAGGCCGACTGATTCGAAAAAAAGCCGATTTCTTTCTTTTTGTTGTATATTTTTGTCTTTGCAACCTTTTCCCGTTCGGTGCGGGTGTTCTCTCCCGCTTTTTGTTTCGCCCTCTGATATTTCACCTCTTGAGATACATGTCCGGGTGGACGCCTAGGCTGGTGTTTAATTGAGGAAGGATGGAAAGCGATGAAAAGTGCTTCCCGTTGCCAGGATAACTTCTAGGGGGGGAATTTTCAAACAGCGGAGAGAGGAAATAAATTTGTTTCAGTCTGGGAAAGACAGGAGCCGACGTCCAAAGAAAACACAAACGATGGATGTAAAGCTGCTCACTTGGGTGAGAGTCAAGAGAAGAAGCAGGTAAAAAAGAAGTTAGTGCTCCTAGTTCTGTTGCTGTTTGGTCACAGCAGGCCTTCTTTAAGTGTTTTGCCTGACGGAGGGAGTCTGTGGGTGAAACAGGAAGGTGTGTCTTGTCACTGCCGGCACAGGAAAAAAAGGAAAGCCAAAAACTCTGTAGTGACTTTTCCTATATCGTCATCTTTGTTTCTCTCTGCCTTTGTGTTTATTTGTAGGTTTATTCTTCTTCTTCTTCTTCTTCTTCTTCTTCTTCTTCTTCTTCTTTTGAGCACTTCTGTCAAAAAAAAAAAAAATTGGTGCCTTTGAGGCACATGATTTGAGGGATCAAAAAGTAAAACTTCTTCGTGTCTGTTCCTGTCTGGTAAGTGACAGATGAATGCTGCATCCGAAGGGGGGAGAAGCAAGGAAGAGTCTGGGTGTGTATCGAAGGGTCTGGTGAGAGTGAGCAAAGATAACAGAGTCAGAAACAAATCATATGATGGCAGCAAAACAAACGTGCAAAAGCGCTGGAGTTTGAGAATAGGTCCTCAAGGCATAAGTTCATAACGCACGATTGGTTTTCAGGTGAAGAGCATTAAGAGAAGCCTTGGCTTTGAGAAGCAACTAAAGCAGTGTATGTCCCTTCGAAAGATTTTCCCAATCTCCCTCTCCTCTCTTCCTCCCTCACATGACTTTTCTGCATGTTGTTTGTCAGGGTAGATACATCCTCAGACGGACGAGTGTTTTGGAGGCGAGACGGACAGACTGGCAGAGAGACATGCAGTCAAATAAACGAGAGAGGGTGGCACTCACAGAGAGACAAACAGGTCTTGAGAAACGGACAGTGCAGTGTGATGATTGGAGGGACAAGAAAGTGGAAGCCCTATAGGTCTTTGTTTCTTGACGATCTTCCACTCTTTCCTCTTTTTTCCCTTATCCCTCTTATTCCTCTAGCAGGGGGAGGGCTTTTGTCTATCACAAAAGTCTTGGGAGCAGGTCCTGAGAACAATCTTCTTCATTTTTTACTTTTTCATTCACAACAGAGCGCGCGGCACAGAAGCTGACCAAAATGCTTTTTATTTTTATAAACCGTTGCGGCTGATGCTGAACCAAACAGAGGGGCCGGTAGCAAATGTATGGCGACCTGTGTGATAGATTGCCACACAGAAAAACATTGTAGAGATTTCTAAAAAAGCAAAAACGAGCAAAGAACACAGAAAGAAACGAGCTTGAATGGGGAGACACGACGAAGAAACGCAAAGAGAGATCAAATGAAAGGTCTGAAGAAACCATGTTTTGATTTTCCTCTTTCTCCCCCCTCTCCATAATTCTAAGTCAAATTCGGAGTCGGGATATGGTAGGGGGTCAGGAATTTTGTAGAAGAAGTCTTTTTTTGTTTCTGAATCACGGGAACGTTTGAAGTTAGGCCAGCCGGATATCGTGTAACCGTGGTAATGCTTCCTTCTCTCATCTTCTCATACCATTCCTGTTGTTGCTTCTTTTTTTGTTTGCCTCGCATATGTCATACAGGATAGCCCGCGGCCTGCATGAATGCCTGGAATGGGCCCAGATGTCCAAGGAAGGTGCAGGAAAGTAAATTCATTCGTGTTGAATGTCTCTAGTTCCGCCTCTCCTCCGCTATCCACTCTTGCCTTCTTCCACTCTTGCTTTCTTCCCGCTTTCTTCCTGTTGTCATATGTGAAAGCACGGAAGAGGCCTGATACAGCAACTTAGGGGAGAAACTGATTATTGCTTACATTACTAAGTGAATGTACGAGGAGAAGCATGCTAAAAGACCGGCAGAGAAGCTAATCCTCCGAGGGCCCGACAGTGATGTAGACTAGGATGTAGAAAGGGGAAAAGGCGCCATGAAAATACATGAAAATGGCCATAAAAGAAAGGGTAAAAAGAGATAAACCAGTGTTATAGTCACGATAAACTGTTTCAAGTATTCGGCACGATGTCTTTAGAGGCAGAGCATGACGATATACAAATCCTAACCATTCAAACAATTTGTGTCGATTTCTTTCATCCGTCTTCTCAAGTTTTTGTCTCCTTCTGTGCACCGGTATGGACCTTATCCATTGCAAGGTACTAAGTCTTACTGCTGAAGTTTGACTCACGCTGTGACAATTTAAGAAAGTAAAAGACTGCGTACGAGAAGAGCTTAGGTAAATTTGTAGCAATAGATAAACACTTGGTTGCTTCTGCCAAGAATGATTCTGCATGCTGAGGAAGATAGAGAATACAGAGAAAATAATCAGCAGCTCGATAAACAGTTTGAAGGATTTGTTACAGCAAAAAAAAAATTTACATCCATTTATATGATCTCTTTCTTACAGTTTTTAAAAACTTGAAAAATTGTCTTTCTAAATATATAATGTCTGCCACTTATTTATTTTAGAAAAGTGTGTTTACAATTTTTTTTTGCTTGACGGCTCCGACAACAAAAATTATAATAGTCGTTTTTTAATTTAAAAAAAAACAGTTGCCAAAATTAAATACGTCATGATAATTATATATTTTGTGTATGAAATAATTCTTTTTTGAGCATTACAAAACCCTCCATCATCAATCTAGCTTTTTTAAATTTAAAAAGAAATAACTGACGCACACATCGATACGATCATATACATACACTGTCCAGATGTCATGTTAAGACCCATTTATCATTGTCATCCATCGATCGTTCCAAAATAGTCTTCTAAGGTAAAAAAAGTCTCAACAGCGTCTCAACGGCATATATATATATATATATATATATATATATTAATCGTACATGATATAACTAGATGGTTTATTTGCCTAAGCTTACATATGTGACGTGGTATTCATGACACTCAATCGAATAATCTAGAAGGCGGCGGAAAGAGTCAGTCTTAAACTGATTAACTCCAGAAAGTTCAGAAAGTCTACAAGTAAAGATCGTTAAGATATACTTCGAGCAGTCATTCAATCTAATTTCACCTCCTTCAATCTAATTCAATCTCTCTCCAGAACACTCGTTTTCATCCCCACACTTTACAGAGAATCAAACGTGACATGCAAATGGAGTGAATTCATGAGATAGCAGCTACAAAACAACATTTATGTCCCAGAGTCAATTAATCTGCAGGGCAGTCACAGCGCACGATGACCAAGACCCCGGCACTCAAACACTTGAAGGAAGGCCCGCCTCGCATCCGCGCATATGGAATGCCTCAGCCTGTGCTGGCGTCGCCATCCGACCCAAGTCGTCCTGACGCCGCCAGGCAGTGCAAGAGAAAGAGCCTGGAGTCGTCTTAGCACCGACAGGCAGTCCAGACACATACGTACAAAATGTAAACCACTGAAATTCATATAGACTTTTTCATTTAGACAAAACTTTATTAAAAAGCTGTATTTCGATTTACCAGCTAGCTGTTTTAGATAGTTTCAGAATAAACACTAATCCTTAATTGATTGTTTTGCTCCAATTTTCAAATCAAAAAAAAAATATACATACTAGTCAAGCTGAAATACATCTTCCGAATCTGTCAGGGCTCAGCACTTTTAGGTCAGCCCTGAGCGCTACGTCTATACTGCCTGGGAGGCTGCATGACTGAGGAAGCACCCCCATGTTGGCGTTCGAATGTGTGTAGGTTCTGTAGGAAGGCAAATGGAGTTCAAAGATGAAAAACCCCAGTGCAAAGGAATGTCCCTGATGTCTTGAAAGCTGAAACCAATCTGCCGAATGTGTCAGGGCTCAGCACTTTAGGTCAGCCCTGAGCGTTATGTCTATACTGCCCGGGACTCCGAGGCCGGCTGAG
>JAHBMJ010003538.1:0-10214 GCA_018398765.1 Chromera velia | reverse complement strand
TTGGGTGGCCGTTTCCTTCCGTTCGCGTGTTCTGCTAGTCAGAAAAAAAAAGAAGTCATTTCAAGAAAAACGCGTTTTTATAGTTTGACTCTACGAAGCCCTAGCCCTTGAATTGTGACCATTCAACCACCTTTTGCATCGACTAATCTGTATGGATGAATCTGTATGGTTTTCTTTTTCATTTTTCAATTCTTTTTTTTTTTTGTAAAAAAAAATGGCCAGCTCCAGGTGGGGCCCTATCTGAAAGCGGTGTAAGCGCTCTCATCGCACGCATGCGCATCGACGACAGACGTGCGACAATGGCACAAAGTATAAGAGCAAAGGGTGATATGGTGTTTGTCTGTGTGCGAGTCAGTGGGTGTTAGCAGGTGTTTATCTATAGGTACGTTAGGGTGGTATACGCCTATTTGGTCACAATTCAAGGACCAGGGCATCGTGAACTGTGTGACTTTGATTTCTTTTTTCTCTTGAATAAACGTCTTTGCCGTCTCTGCCATCTCTGCAGGTTACTTGGAGCGACTGACTTTCTCTCTGGGTGGCGTTTCTCGGAAAGTTGGTCTTCTTCGATTTGAACTGTTTTTTGCCCCCCCCCTCCTCCTTCTCTGTGTGTATACGTGTATGTGTGTGTATGTATGTATGTGTATGTATGGATGGATGGATGGATAAGTAGTTGGGTGAGTGGGTAGGTAGGTCACTGAGTCTGAGGGTGCACGTAGGCTAGTTCAGAGGTTAAATGTACAGAGCTAGCAGGGATGAAGAGAGAGAGAGAGAGAGAGAGAGAGAGAGAGAGAAAGAAGGTGGGAGAGGGAGAAAGAGTGTAGAGAGACGGCGTATACGTTTCAGTGAGAGAAAAAGAAGGAGAAAGGATCGAGGTAAGTAGGTAAGAAAGAGTGAGACAGGCCTTTCATGGGAGCAGAGAGTATGTGTGGCAGGAGAAGTATAACTAAATAGACGAATGACTGTCAGTGAATAAAAGAGCAGAGAGGTGCGGTAGGCAGGACATGGTAAAAAAAAGTGATGAAAAATAAACAAAACAGATGAGTGTACACTGTACGGAGGGGCTTGGCAATCGGTTGGTAGATTCTCTGAAAGTGAAGGGTAGGGGCACATTCAGTCAGACAGTGTGTTCGATGGTAGAAAGCTTATGGTAGAAGAGGGAAAGAGAGAGAGAAGGGAAGAAGGCAGGCAGGGAGAGAACACAAGTGGGTTGGTTACTTGGTAGGTCGGTTGGGTGGCCTTTTCCTTCCGTTCGCGTGTTCTGTCAGTCAGAAAGAAAAAGAAATCATTTCAAGAGAAACGCGTTTTTATGGTTAAAACTTTGACTCTACAAAGCCCTGGCCCTTGAATTGTGACCATTTAACCACCCTTTGCATCAACTGATCTCTATGGATGAATCTGTATGGTTTTCTTTTTTATTTTTCAATTCTTTTTTTTTTTTGTAAAAAAAAATGGCCAGCTCCAGGTGGGGCCCTATCTGAAAGCGGTGTAAGCGCTCTCATCGCATGCGTGCGCGTCGACGACAGACGTGTAACAATGGCACAAAATATAAGAGCAAAGGGTGGCATAGTGTTTGTCTGTGTGCGAGTTAGTGGGTGTCGGCAGGTGTTTGTCTGCAGGTACGTTAGGGTGGTATACGCCCATTTGGTCATAATTCAAGGGCCAGGGCATCGTGAGCTGTATGACTTTGATTTCTTTTTGTTCTTGAATAAACGTCTTTGCTGTCTCTGCCGTCTCTGCAGGTTACTTAGAGCGACTGACTTTCTCTCTGGGTGGCGTTTCTTGGAAAGTTAGTCTTCTTCGATTTGAACCGTTTTTTGCCCCCCCTTTCCCCCTTCTCTGTGTGTATATATGTATGTGTATGTATGTATGTATGTGTATGTGTGGATGGATGGATGGATGAGTAGTTGGGTGGGTAGGTAGGTAGGTCACTGAGTGTGAGGGTGCACGCAGGCTAGTTCAGAGGTTGTATGTACAGAGCTAGCAGGGATGAAGAGAGAGAGAGAGAAAGAAGGTGGGAGAGGGAGAAAGAGTATAGAGAGACGGCGTATACGTTTCAGTGAGAGAAAAAGAAGGAGAAAGGATCGAGGTAAGTAGGTAAGAAAGAGTGAGACAGGCCTTTCATGGGAGCAAAGAGTATGTGTGGTAGGAGAAGTATAACTAAATAGACGAATGACTGTCAGTGAATGAAAGAGCAGAGAGGTGCGGTGGGCAGGACATGGTAGAAAATAGTGATGAAAGATAAACAAAACAGACGAGTGTACACTGTACGGAGGGGCTTGGTAATCGGTTGGTAGAAAGTGAAAGGTAGGGGCATATTCAGTCAGACAGTGTATTTGATGGTAGAAAGCTTATGGTAGAAGAGCGAAAGAGAGAGAGAAGGGAAGAAGGCAGGCAGGGAGAGAACACAAGTGGGTTGGTTACTTAGTAGGTCGGTTGGGTGGCCTTTTCCTTCCGTTCGCGTGTTCTGTCAGTCAGAAAGAAAAAGAAATCATTTTAAGAGAAACGCGTTTTTATGGTTTGACTCTACGAAGCCCTGGCCCTTGAATTGTGACCATTCAACCACCCTTTGCATCGACTGATCTGTATGGATGAATCTGTATGGTTTTTTTTTTCATTTTTCAATTCTTTTTTTTTTTGTAAAAAAAAAATGGCCAGCTCCAGGTGGGGCCCTATCTGAAAGCGGTGTAAGCGCTCTCATCGCGCGCGTGCACGTCGATGACAGACGTATGACAATGGCGCAAAATATAAGAGCAAAGGGTGACATGGTGTTTGTCTGTGTGCAAGTCAGTGGATGTTGGCAGGTGTTTGTCTATAGGTACGTCAGGGTGGTATACGCCTATTTGGTCACAATTCAAGGGCCAGGGCATCGTGAGCTGTATGACTTTGATTTCTTTTTTCTCTTAAATAAATGTCTTTGCCGTCTCTGCCGTCTCTGCAGGTTACTTGGAGCGACTGACTCTCTCTCTCTGGGCGGCGTTTCTCGGAAAGTTGGTCTTCTTCGATTTGGACCCTTTTTTTTGTCCCCCCCCTCCCCCTTCCCTCTGTATATATATATATATATATATATATATATGTGTGTGTGTGTGTGTGTATGTATGTGTGTGTGTATGTGTGTGTGTGTGTGGATGGATGGATGGATGAATAGATGGATGGATGAGTGGTTAGGTGGGTGGGTAGGTAGGTCACTGAGTGTGAGGGTGCACGCAGGCTAGTTCAGAGGTTGGGTGTACAGAGCTAGCAGGGATGGAGAGAGAGAGAGAGAGAGAAGGAGAGAGAGAGAAAGAGAGAGAGAGAGAGAGAAAGAAAGAAAGAAGGTGGGAGAAGGAGAAAGAGTGTAGAGAGACGGCACATACATTTCAGTGAGAGAAAAGGAAGGAGAAAGGATTGAGGTAAATAGATAAGAAAGAGTGAGACAGGCCTTTCACGGGAGCAGAGAGTATGTGTGGCAGGAGAAGTGTAACTGAATAGACGAATGACTGTCAGTGAATGAAAGAGCAGAGAGGTGCGGTAGACAGGACATGGTAGAAAAGAGTGATGAAAGATAAACAAAACAGACAAGTGTATACTGTATGGAGGGGCTTGGCAATCGGTTGGTAGAAAGTGAAGAGTAGGGGCACATTCAGCCAGACAGTATACTCGATGATAGAAAGCTTGTGGTAGAAGAGCGAAAGAGAGAGAGAAGGGAAGAAGGCAGGTAGGGAGAGAACACAAGTGGGTCGGTTACTTGGTAGGTCGGTTGGGTGTCCTTTTCCTTCCGTTTGTGTGTTCTGTCAGTCAGAAAGAAAAAGAAGTCATTTTAAGAAAAACGCGTTTTTATGGTTTGACTCTACGAATCGTGAGCTGTGTGACTTTGATTTCTTTTTTTCTCTTGAATAAATGTCTTTGCCGTCCCTGCCGTCTCTGCAGGTTACTTGGAGCGACTGACTCTCTCTCTAGACGGCGTTTCTCGGAAAGTTGGTCTTCTTCGATTTGGGCCCTTTTTTGCCCCCCTCCCTCCCCCTTCCCTCTGTATATGTGTGTGTATGTGTGTGTGTATATGTGTGTGTGTGTGTATGTATGTGTGTGTGTGTGTGTGTGTGTGTATGTATGTGTGTGTGTGTGTGTGTATGTGTATGTGTTTGTGTGTATGTGTGTGTGTGTGTATATATATGTGTGTGTGTATGTGTGTGTGTGTGTGTGTGTGTGTGTGTGTGGATGGATGGGCATATATATATACAGATCATTGCAGATCGACGTATCTATGTATATATATGCATATATATAGATTTTTCCCAAAAAATCCTTTTATCGTTTTTGAATGGGAAAGTGTACATAATTCTGTACATATATATTATTATATATATGTACATATATGTATACGTGATCGAGACTTGAATGTCTGATTTAGTCATACACGACGAGAAAAGCCCTTTGTCAGAAAGCAAACCAGTCCAGTAAGTAGAGCGCAAAGTACTGGATAGCATTCACTTAGAAAGATGTTCTGGTCTCTAGTTTTGCCGCAAGAGCCTGATCCGTTTGCGCCAGGAACTGTGCTGCTGGAGGACTTTGCGTACAGTGGTGCGGTCGGCGGGGATGGGTTCTTCCCCCCGGCCTATGACCTCGTCTTCTACCCGGAAAAGTACGTGCTCTGCCTTACAGATGCAATGTTGAAGGCACAAAGCCAATGGGGCGTGTCGTTCTTAGGGCCTGACAGTGTGGAAATCCCCATAGACCAAATTGCCCTCTTTGTTGATGCCTAAGGCGGCGTATCGAGACAGGGCTATGAGAAGGTTTGCCATAGCTAGCCAGAGTGATCTTTCACATACATTTTCAGATCTCTTTGACTTGACTACCAAAAACCCACACTGATATTTCTGTCCTGTAGGAGAAACTGCATCGAAATCGTAAGCATATACACGTAATGATGGAATCATATACAAAATTTTTTTTTGCCTGTGTGCAGGTAATATTTCTTGAGATAAAGAATGGGAGCCTCCACTTCTTGAAGCCCTACCTTCGAGGACCGCTGCAGTACTGCCACTTTCGGAGCCTTACGTGGAAGGTGGGAATGGCGTACTATGACTGGCATTCCCGACGGCACCTCTCTCCCTCCGGTCGGTGGTCTCGGGAATCTTCTCCCCCCCGTTTTCAATGCAAGAAAAGAAAAAGCCCTCGACAGCTTCGTACAAGTGTTTAACAAAAAATGGGACGATACGGGACTGTTTTTTGGGGGACTTATAGTTCTTGAGGGAGAGCGAGTGAGAATTGTTGAACCAGTCAGGCATCGATGGCTGATAGACGGGACGCCTCCAGAAGAGTCCTTCAGGTGCTATGAAGAGGCCGTGAGCAGGGAGGAGGTGACAGCTGAAATATTACAAAGGGTGGCTTACTTTGACCGAGGAGACGGAGAATCAACCAGTGCGGAAAGCTCGACACTGGGAGACGACGAAGATGAATGGTCAGCAGAAGTACGGCAAATTTCATGCCTGCTTCTTCCAAATTGAGAAGAACATATATATTGTCAATTGCTTGTATGAAGAGCTCTCCGGCACTCTCTCTTAATCTCAGTCAGACTCTCAGTCTTCGTCTTTCTCTCTCTGTTTCTGCATGGGCGCGGAGTTTTCGAAAGTCAGTCCTCTGTATCTGTTCATCCACAATGAATCGATATGCAGCTCTTCCGTTCTTCCTTTTTCGTCCTTTCTTTCTTACGTTAATTCGTTCGTTCATTGTTAAAAATTGCAATGCTTTCTTTCTTTCTTTCTTTCCTTCCTTCCTTCCTTTCTTTCTTTTTTTCTTTCTTTCTTCCTTCCTTCCTTCCTTCCTTCCCTCCTTCCATCCTTCCGTCCTTCCTTCTGTCTGTCTGTCTGTCTGTCTGTCTGTCTGTCTTTTCTTTCTTTCTTTCTTTCTTTCTTTCCGGCTTTCTTCCTGTTTCTCTCTGCCTTTTTCTTTCTTTCGATCCTCCAATCTCTCGGTTTGCACGTCTTTCTTTTTGTCTCTATAATTGCGCTGCTGACTTTCTATAATGTTGAATCTCTTGCTTCATTCTTCACTGTCTCTTTCCTTTGCTACAACTGCTCTCGTCCCAAGTGGCTGTTATCAGTAGATGTCAAAGGGCGTCACTTTTTGTACTGCCTCAATTTGCACTTCGGAGCTCCTCAATGAAGCCGCGAGAGATGAAGAAGGATTACTCTTCATAGAGGAAAAACATGAAGGTGGGTGCGCTCTTCTGCCAGTGCATCGAGGATCTAGCGAACTGTATTGCATATGACGAAAGAGAAAGAATGAAAGGGCCGTCCACGTCTCTGGAATGTCTGTATGCACAGTGTCATATGTATGCACACACGTATTC
This sequence comes from Chromera velia, assembly GCA_018398765.1. Lineage (NCBI taxonomy): Eukaryota > Chromeraceae > Chromera > Chromera velia. The sequence continues at coordinate 3,886 of JAHBMJ010003538.1, read as the reverse complement.
ATTGCTGTTGTCTGAACCTTGCTTGCAGGTCCTTCAATTCAGAGTCCACCTTCTCCCTTCCTCAGACACCTGGAGGAGAAGGGTGAGGTAGCATTCGATAGTAAGAGAAATCTGGAGAGAGTCTGTGAGCAGCTCGAGAGGTTGAGGAATCATCAGAAGCTTGTTGAGTGTCTCTTCGGGCCTTCCGACGGTCACGGAGGACAGACAGATACCGTCGATTCGGAAGGGGGGAAACAGAGGCACTGCGTCATGGAGGAAGACAGAGTGGTTCTCAGACTCAGAAAGGGTGTCAGAGAATACGGAGAGGTCAGATCGGTTGAAGAATATGTAGATTCTATTGAGACTGAGGAAGGAGACAAAGAAGAGAGGGATGGAACATCAGAGGAGAGAGAGAACCAAATACAGACTCGCACAGATAAACAAAGAGATACGAGCTCTCTCAGAGACGACTCCTCCTCCATCTCTGCCTATATCCTTCGCGATTCTTCCCCACATCTAAACCGAATAAGAAGGGAACAGGGGGGGCTGGGGAAGAGCTTGAGGGGGGAAGAGAAAAAACCAGAGAGTCGTCTGCAAAATTCAGGGGGAGAGACAGAGCCGAAGGCAGACGAGGCAGGCAAAACAGGCCAGACGCGGTCGAGACAGGAGGAAACAAGCCCTGTCCGGGAGCCGCTACAGTGCAGCCCGTCTTTGGACTCGGATACAGCAAATGCACCGCCGCACCTGTGGCAGGGCGCCGCTCCTTTTTCTGTCGTCTTCGTTTGGGGATCTGTGACATCGGGGTCTGCGGGTGGGCGGGCGGGGGGTGCTCGGGGCGTACGGGCTCTAAGGTGTTTTGTCTCCCCTTTTCGTTTTATAGAAAGATGTTCCCGCTTTGTATGAAGAGCGCTGGCCCGTTCAGGGTCCTGGGAGGTGTCCCGTGATTGAAGATCCATCCTCGTGAGCATTTTTCTGATTTCTTGAAAGGGGAGGGAAAGAAGAAAAGGGAAAGTGACAGCTGCTGTTTTCGTGTGTTTCCACGCTCATTCTTGTGGGTCCGGGGCATTAGGTGCAGCCTGTTGCAGTAGGACAGCCAAGCAAAGGAAACAAAAAAAAAAAACGAAGAGAAGGAAAGAAGAAAAACGAAAGTGACAGCTGTTGTTTCCGCGTGTTTCTATGCTCACTCTTGTGGGTCTGGGGCATTAGGTGCAGCCTGTCGCAGTAGGACGGCCGAGCAAAGGAAACAAAAAAAAAAAACGAAGAGAAGAAAGAGGAAAAAGAAAAGTGACAGCTGCTGTTTCAGCGTATTTCCACGCTTACTCTTGTGGATCTGGGGCATTAAGTGCAGCCTGTTGCAGTAGGATGGCCAAGCAAAGGAAATAAAAAGAAAACAGAAGAATCAGTTGCAGAGAATGCGAGGATCCGCTGCCGCAGGCGCAAGCACACGCAGGAAAGTGCAGCAGAAAGAAGAGGATAAATGGGTGCATACCGACCGTCGTCCTCTTGTGGGCCAAATCGGAACAGCAAGGCTATGCAGACACACTCTCCGATTCATTGGTGATCATGTACCACCAATAAGAATACCGACCCAGTCGCACCGATCTCCCCCTCCCCATCCCCCTACCTTCCATGGACCTCTACACCCTCCCGTCTCCAAAGACATGTCGACGGTTGATCACCGCTTTCCCCTGCATTCGTTTGCATAACAGCGTGCTCCCCCGGCCTCCCCGGCCCTCCTCCCGGCCCTCTTCCTCCTTCCACCACCTTCTTGCGCTTGCAGCCTGCCTGTTGTTTTGTAGTCAAGTCTCAGGCGCCAGGCCCCTCACTGACAGGCCCCTCAGGCTCCTGCGGGAAGCCCTCGATCAACCAGGGGTGCCCGGCTGCCACCTTTGTTCGAGGGACTGTGATCGACAGGCCAGGGATCCCAAAGGCTTGAGCCTGACGCTCACTTCGAATCATTGCACCGACAGTCTTCCGTAGAGTCAGCATCTATACAACCCTTTCCTTTCCCCCCTCCAGGTTTAATTGATAAACCTTGGAGACTTGGCATGTTCTTCCTTCCCTTTCCCCCAGCAAGCGAAGGCAGGGGATCTGACTGCCGCTCTAGCTCAGCCGAATGGGAGCTCCAATAGAGCAGCAAGGGAGAAGTAGAACACTGGGCAGAGAAAGAGAAGAGGGAAGAAGCGGACGATGTACAGAGTCGACTACGACGTGATCTCAGTGTAAATAAAGCGGGCGATGCAGGCATCCAGGGGCCCTGGCAAGCGGGCCACATCCAGGAGGTGCTTGTATGCCTCCGGCCTGTTCCTGTGCCTGCTCCATAACCCTGTTAGCCTCCGTTGCTCTCGACCGCGCTGACTCAAAACTTCATTCATTATAATAAGAATTATAGGATTGAAAAAAAAATGGTATTTAAAACCGCGTGGCGAGTGTCATTATCATCTATCATCATCATAATACGTGATTATTGATCGGTCTATAGGCCATAATACAATGCATGAGTCTAGGACAATGCTGTATTACTCCTTTGCCAGACCTGCATCACTCATCGGGGTGGGGCTGCCGTCTGCTAGCTGAAACCCGGCGCCTGAATCATGATGCTTAATCGATTTAAGTGCTGTTCCTCACTATAGAAGGCTGCAACAGTCAAACCAATCTAAGATACTGAGAGCAAACAGAGCAAACCAGTGAAGAAGGAGAACAAGGATTGGAATAGATGTATGAAGAAGGCGTTTGAAGGGTCAAAAGGATGAACAATTCGGAAAAAGACCATTCGATCATTGTGCTCGCGTCTTTTATCTGTAAGAGAAGAGGAAAGGGCGATAAAAAGGAAAAAAAACAGAGAAATAAGAAATAGAACAAACTCCCATTGCTAAGCTTCATACTCAGTCTGCTCTCATAGCCACGTTGCAACAAACTTGCCCTTTTGAAGACCAGGTCGGTCACCCTCTCTTTCTCCTGCTGGATGGTTTTCAACTGTGGCAAAAGCCCGCACAGCGTGTGTGACTGATGGGAAAGACATATCAAAAGAGAGGTTCTTTCTGCTGGACGCTTGTTCTTCCCCCTCTTCGAACTGTTTGAGAAAGCCAATCTTGTCTTGAATCTGATCCCATGCCCTCTAATGCCAAGACTTCTTTGCTGACTTGGAAACGATGGCGGGAGTCGTCATCTGTGCAGTGAAGCACAGACGAGGACTCACGTAGTCAGAGGGAGGAAGCAGAAAGAAGAGCTGCTGCAAAGAACGTTGTACATTGCATTCTTCCTGCTCTGATTCAGAAAGGTGAGATTCTCCGCAGACACGAAGCCGCACCTTACAAGAAGGGAACGCGTCTCCGTACCCGCGAACAGAAAAGAGCGAACGCCCATCCCGGGCAGCAATCACATCGTTGGCATGCTTCTCCGTCATCTCACAACAAAAAACTGCCTCCAGGCCCTTTTGCCTAACAAAATCTGCGCCGTCACAGCAAGGCAGATCCTCCTGTACACAAAGGTCAAACAGCTCACGAACAGTTTAAGCTGAGAGCCCAAACGGGTTTTCGCTGAAGTCTCCTTCAAGGAAAAGGTGAATGAAGTGCACTGGGGCTTGAGGAACCTGAGGAGGAGTAGGTGGGGAGAGGGGTTTTGAGGAATCAACGTCCATGATAGTGGAGTAGACGAGTCCAGGGATTTGGTTGACAGAGTCGCCTTTCAAATTCAAGGAGGAGGATATGGATGCACTGTTGTTGGTAGAAGGCGTGTTGGCATCGCTGTGTGGGGAGGGCGAGATGGAGGCGCTTTGTGGGGGGGGCGTGTTGGCATCGCTTTGTGGGGAGGGTGAGACGGAAGCGCTTTGTAGGGGGGGCGTGTTGGCATCGCTTTGTGTGGAGGGCGAGACGGAAGCGCTTTGTGGGAGGGGGGTGTTGGCGTC